>JAWNNO010005307.1:0-24724 GCA_035044985.1 Lordiphosa fenestrarum | reverse complement strand
TTTTGCCACATTTCCAAATCTCCCAAAGTTTTTTAGATAGAATGCTTGTACCTTTCTGAACAAATTTAATAATTAAAATTATTTAGCCAGCCGTTAACGAGTTGTTAAAGTTTGGATGACCGATAGCCGAGTTATGAGCAAAAGAATGTTCAATGCAGCAACCAAAATTCATACTGTGCATACACTTTTGTTGGTACAGAGTATATTGACCGACTGTTATACTTGTTTAAACTTCAGTTTTGGCCACTTCAGAACAATGAACATATTAATATTATAATATCTCCAAGCAATATATATTCATCACATTCTCTTTTTTTTACATTTTTGTATCACTTTTTGATAGCAGCATTTAGTTTTCTATTTTTAGTTCATTTTTGTGCCTTTTTAAGGCAATTGCACATATTATATATTTCCTTGTCCGCTTCAAGCCTCTCTACTCAGCCTCCGAAGTAGTTTCAGTATCGGATGCAGGTGCATCGCTTGGTTCATCCGTGTTGCCAGATGATACTGCAAAAAAATTACTTTCCCTTGAGCACCAGACGGTATTTGGGATGGCTAGTAGATAAAGTCGCAACGTGCGTTAGCTTGTCTCATGTTTTTGCTGTACAATTCTTTACTCACCTAATGCCAGGAACTATAGGATTGTAGACGGCGCTCGTCTTGGCAAAGGTGGCACCCCAAATGGTTGTCAGTGGCGTTAGACCGTCGATCTTGAACAGACCAAAGTAACAGATCACCAAGTACGGTGTCCAGGCCATGAACCACAACGAAATGGTGGTCAGGGCCACCTTGGCCAACTTTCCCTCTTTACTCGTCGCCGCAATCCTCCGAGCCGCTCAGCGATTTGACATTCATTTTCTTGGCCTGCTCCCTCATGGCCTGCTCGTGGGCGGCCACAGCGGCAATGATAAACCAATAGGAGTAGCAGATCATGAAGAAAGGCGGCTAGTAAACAAATAGCGAATAGGTGATCAGGTAGGAGCGTGGATTCCACAGACGCGTCATATAATCAGTACTGCGGGGGGTTAAATTTCCTCGGGCACATAGCTGCTCCAACCTATCAGCGGCATAATGGTCCAAAATGTGGCCATTAGCCAGATGAAAAGGATTTTCATGATTCAGGTCTTAATGGTCATGGGCGTGCCATTGATGCCTTTGACAATCACATTGTACCGGTCGAAGGCGATCATGGACATGGACCAAATGGACACGCAACCGAACATGGAGCCGCAAGCCGCATAAATGTCACACCAGAAGCGAACCCAGTACCGAAGTTTCGTAGTAAAAGTTGATGATCATCACCGGCGACTGTGAGGCCATCATGCAGAAGTCCGAGAAGGCCAAATTGAGCACGAGTAGATTGGCCGGAGTGCGCAGGGACTTGGTGCCACCGAAGATGAGACCACCACACCATTGCCACAGCAGGAGATTATCATGATGAACAGCGTGAATAGGCCGAGAATTTTGGTCATTGTGGGATCCATGGGGGCAAAGCGACTCCAGTAGGGATTGACCAGATGCGCCATGTCAGGCAGAACCTACAAAATGATCAGTTAAGGTAATAGCACTCCTGATTTTATAACTTCAACTCACATTATCAATGACAGAGCCATTGCCCCCCAACTGTCCTTAAACCTGGGTCCTGACATGCCTTTGACCAACGACATCTCTGACAATACACTGCGCTCCATGGTCAGCTAGCCGTTGGCAATTTGAATGCACATTGAAGAGTTCCACCGCAATGGCCCATCGAAGAGACGCCCCCTTTTTATAGCCAGCAAACTAAGCCAATTAGGTGGGTATGATGGACAGCTGCCAGATAAAAGTCATTTTTTATTATCGATTTCAAAGTTCTTAGGAATAAATGCAGAAGGTCAAGGCGCACACACACACACACACACTGATAGAATGGCTGGCTTCTCTATGGCAGTTCAGAGGGCGGCCAAAAACCTTTGACCACATTTTTTGCACAGTTTCCTCTTTTGACACTTGGTTGTGGTTTGCTCCAACGACTGCTTTGACTCTTCATAAGGCGGATCCAGGCTCAGTTGGCTGTTGCTGAGCTGCACAGCAATTTGCTGTACTTCGTCCACTTCCTCGTCATCATCCGAACTGGGCAGCTCATATTGCACTATGTTTACCTTCTGGCTGAGTATGAGCTGCTTGCAACTCCTTGATCTGATAGTAGGCATTACGAAAGGTTTTCAGCTTGGCAGTCGGTGAGAGATCGTTAATGGTGGTTGATGTGCCATTCTTGCCAAACGTTGGTAGCATCAGCAGCGTACAGTCTTTGGCACTGCGGTTGAGGCCCGACCAAAGAAGCAGTTCTTTAGACGTATGCTTATCCATGGCCACAATACAGTCGAAATAGCGAAAGTCCTGCACCGTGAACTGGGGGGAAGATGGATATCAATAATGGGTGGGATGGATGGGTGCCTTTATTTCACACAATCCAATCTATGACCCATCCACCCAGTTACTCACCAGTCGACAAAAGTGATCGGAGCGCAGTCCGTGCTCTCGCAAAGTGCGTAGACAACGCTTATGCGGCCTGCGTCCTATGTTCCAAGTGCGCAGTCCAGCGCTGTCCACTTCCCAGTACAAACTTGTCTTAACCATTAGATTCTGCATAATTGTCTCTGCCATCGGGGAGCTACAAGAGTTGCCTTTTTGGGTAACGGTAAGCCAGATTTATCCTTAACAAATTCGCTCCAAGAACTCACCCATGCACACGAATAGCAATCTTTTAAACGACATTTTGTTGGACTAATAATTTTTATATTGCTATATTATACCAAAATTTTTGATATTTGTGCTTCAATTTTGGACTTATTTTCATATCTAAAGTTAAGTTTTGTCAGGTTTTGGAAGACTGCTTTGATTTGTGTATTGAGGAAAAAAGTAGAGGAGAGTTAGCTTCAGCTCGGCCGAAGTTTGTATACCCTTGCAGCATGTTGTTCTAACGAATTTGAAGGACATTTCCACTGAAAACAAACAAGTTTTTCTCAATAAGACTACTTTTCTGATTCTACTTTTCTATGACAGCTATACCATATAAATGTCCTATTTCGACCAAACCTAGAGGAATCATGGGAAAGCATAGCAAACTAAGATGTTGTCAGTTTGGGGGCGTTTTCTTTGAAAACTAAAAAGTTATTCTTACTAAAACTAGTTTTTTGACCGATCATTCATGTGGCAGCTATAACCTATAGTCATCCGATTTTGACAAAGCTTCAAAGAATTGTGTGTAAGCTTATCTTACACCATTTATAGCAATTTTTAAATGAGTTTACATTGAAAACAAAAATATTTTTCTTACTAAGACTATTTTTCTAACCTCACTTTTCTATGGCATCTATACTATATAGATGTCCTATTTCGACCAAACTTATCAGAATCATGGAGAAGCATTGGAAACTAGTAAATACAGAGTTTGGAGACGTTTGCATTAAAAACAAAAATGTTTTTCTCACTAGAGCTAGTTCTTCGACCGATCGTTCCTATGGCAGCTATATGTTATAGTCATCCGATCCGGCCGGTTCCGACAAATGTGCAGCGTATTTGTACCAGAAGACTTCGTGCAAAGTTTGGTGGCAATAGCCTTAAAACTGACGGAGGAGATAGCTTAGAAACAGACGGACGGATGGACGGACGGACTTTCCTTTATCAAGCATATATATACTTTATGTGGTCGGAGATGCTTCCTTCTATGCGTTACAAACATCTGAACCCTTTTGATATACCCTCTGCAAGGGTATAATGATTATAACACAAGGCACACCTTTTAGGCGGGGGGAGAAAGAAAATAAAACTGAGAGAGCAAGCACATTTCAGAGAATAGCATTGAGTCCGCCCTTACAGTTTCGATTCTAATGTGAGCGAGGTGTGTGTTGGGAAACTGTCGTGCGGATAGCGGCATTGATTGTTGCACTCATGTTGCTTTGAAATTCCCAAGCAGTTTTGGCATTAATGGCAGGGAGAGACGTCAGTTGGATGGACAGTTGGCAGGCTAAGACTGAAGCTGCTTTGTGGTGTTGTGTACTCGAATCGACTAAAACCTGCTGCATAGTTTAACAGATAGAGAAGGGCAAACTACTGATTTTTAGTTGTTTTTTGATTGGTATATTGGTTTCATGTTCATTAAATCTGTGGAGCTCTGAGATCTGTGTGTTCATACGGACAGACAGACGGACAGACGGACGGACGGACGGACGGATGGATGGATGGATGACAGACGGACATGGCTATATCGACTCGGCTGTTGATGCTGATCAAGAATATATATACTTTATGGGTCGAGATGCTTCCTTCTGGATGTTACATACTTTTGCACAAACTTATAATACTCTATGTACCTACGGTACAGAGTATAACAAGAAAGAAAGTCGGTCAAGCCCGACTATAACATACTCAGTACCAAGAAAATTTGTCTTTTGATCATAACTCGAAAACCGTTCATCCGATCTTCTTCATTCCTTTGGCGGATCGATAAGTTATCCTAATAACTAACTATGTCCAGAAGCAACAAGCCATCTATCTTCAAAACTGTGGGAGATATGACGTTTTTTCTAAATTGCGGGGGCGGGAGGGGGCGTGGCCAAAATTGAAAATAAACTTGATCTGCCTGCAGACATAAGAAGCATATGTCCCATACATGTCAAACCTCTATCTCTTACCATCTCTGAGATCTGTGCGTTCATACGGACAGACAGACGGACAGACGGACGGACGGACAGACGGACAGACGGACATGGCTATATCGACTCGGCTGTTGATGCTGATCAAGAATATATATACTTTATGGGGTCGGAGATGCTTCCTTCTGGATGTTACATACTTTTGCACAAACTTATAATACTCTATGTACCTTCGGTACAGAGTATAAAAAGTGCTAAATATTTGAATTTTTTCTGAACAATATTATTTTCATATAATTTCATGTAGGGAAATATGAAATAGGGATACAGATCAAAACTTCATGCAACGCACTCTGACCCAAAATTCTCAAGGTTTGGAAAACAAATCTGGCATTTGTATGCCTTGGCTTTGGTGCTGAAATTCCTAGTGAAATGTTCTTAAAAATTTAACCTGAACTCACACCTTCCGGGTTTCACTTAGTAAGATCGAATTCTGTAACAATCGTTAAATTTGTACCTAATTTAAATAAGACGGACTCAATATGAACGGCTTTAAGCCGATTTACTCCACCTCTTTATACAATAACCACCGAACCGAATGCGAATTCGACAAATTTGGTCGAAAATGAATCGATAGGAACAGATCTGATTGTCCATAATTCTAATAGCAAAACAAAAATATAGGGAAAAGTTATATACTTTTCGGGGCAGCATGCGCTTTTCGTTAACATAATGTTGATATACTTACATATATGTTAATGCCCTGTTAATTAACATAGCGAAAGGACATGTCACATTAATTTCACTGAGCGCTAGCTTTAACTTAAGCTCTCGTTCTTAAATAATAAGGCCCAGGCCGGCACCCAGCAAATCGAACATTAATAACAGTTGGTTTCAGTTCACGGGTCCGATTATGTTTTGATTGCCTGATGCGATGAAATTGGGTAATTAACCCAAATGAGTCGTGGCTCCCCCACTCAAGTTACACGTAATCAATATTCCAGAATGATTATCTTCGCTAATGCATTTGCCTCTCTCTCTCTCTTGTTTAACTTTCTTTGACCTGACAATTGTGTGCGTCACACCCACTGCACTGCACTTTAGCTTAAGGGCAGTTAAAGGCATTAAAGTGCTGCGCTGGCAAAGGCGGACGTTCATTGTGGACCACATAAAAAGCGTCAAGTGGCTGTCAGGTGGCGACTTGCATTCGAAATTAGCCAACCAGGTTCGACGAACTCCAAAGCAGAGGTGGGAAATGTTCCACAAACGTACCCTTTTCCCTTTTGTAGCCCGATGTCATGTCTTTAGTGTATTAAAAAAGAAGGTGGACAATGGACCTGGAATTCATTTTAGTTCAGTTTCCATTTTATATGACTGCTGTCCCCGTTTTTTTTGCTTTCATTTCCATTTTACAGCCAACTAAACTGGTGCTCCTTTTTACTTGGCCACTGGCAAAATCCAATTGCAATTGCATTGAACGGCTAAATTGAAAATGCGACTGAAAAAGCATATTTCACTTATCACTTCGCACACAAAACACAGCAGGAAAAGGGGAAAAACAAAGCATGGGATAACAGGAGACCCAAATGAATGAAACGAAATTGTAAGCGCAAAAGTAAAAACAACCACAAGTCAGTCAGTGGGTCAGTCAGCCAGTCACTCAGCCAGTCAGCCAGCCAGTCAGTCAGTCAGTCAGTTGGCTTGAGCGGGAAATAATATATGGGTGTGGTGTGCGTGATTGTAGGAGACGTCGGGGCAGACGGAAGGTGGCTGCATTGTTGTTTTAATTAAAAACAAACCTCCGAGTTGTTGCTCCCACAAAAAAATAAACAACAACCAAGTGAGCAACCCGAGAGGACAACGCAGATGCGAGGTGTGAGAGTGCGGAGAGCGGAAGGAAGAAAGTGTTGAATATTTAGTGCAGGGCATGAAAAATATGTGTAAAAAGTGGAAAACAAACACACCGAGCACAGGAAATGTGAGACTGCAAAAACATTCACACACACACATGGGCACATACATATGTCTGAATGTGTGGCAGTTGTGTGTTCTTTGGCTAATAGTAACCTTAATGCTGTGGTGTACTCCAAATGAAAGGATAAGTATGCGGGCATGGACACACCCACACTACCTCTGCACCGCCAATGAAATATACAAAAGCCGCACCTTATGAGAATTTAAACATACACGCACACGCTCTCACGCACTTACATTAAACAGAACAAGTGCACAGAAAAAAAGAGATCCAAAAAGATCCAATTGATATAAAAAAAATCCATTTTTAATATCCTTTGGATGAAAATTTAAGATCCATTTAACATTTAACGGATATTTTCATATCTTCCAAAGACCCTGTACCCTTCTGTGTTTTCATTTCTATGCGAACGTATACATGCACTAAAGCAAGCCTAACTCTGAAACGAAACTTGATCGGGTTTTTACCTATGTATAGTACATGCAAAAACTGTTGGCTTTATCTCCTGTAGTCTCTGAGATCGACACTTATATACATTCAGCCAGACGGACTTGGTTAAGTATATGGAACTGGAAACTAAATGGTACACCCTTTGACTCTTTGCTTCATTTCGAATTATTCAACTGCAAAGTCAACATTATCGGCCTTTGTATACCCTTGCAGAGGGTATATAGAAATTGTATATTCTTGATCAGCCTGACGAGCCGAGTTGATTTAGCCTTGTCCGTCTGTCCGTCTGTTTCTATGCTATCTCTTCCGTCAGTTTTAAACGAAGTCTTCTGGTACAACTACGCTGCACATTTGTAGGAACCGGCCGGATTGGATGACTATAACATATAGCTGCCATAGGAACGATCGGTCGAAAAACTAGTTCTAGTGCGAAAAGACTTGTTGGTTTTCAATGCAAGCGTCGCCAAACTTCGTATTCACTAGTTTTCTATGCTTCTCCATGATTCTGCCAAGTTTGTTCGAAATCAAACATCTATTTAGTATAGCTGCCATGGAAAAGTAAGGTTAGAAAAATAGTCTTAGTACGAAAAACTTTTTTGTTTTCAAGGTGAACGTTTTTAAAACTCGCATATATTTATTTTGTTTGCTTTCACACAGTTCTTCAAAGTTTTGTCAAAATCGGGGGACTCTAGGTTATAGCTGCCCTAGAAAAGATCGGTTGAGAAACTAGTTTTAGTGAGAAAAACTTGTTGGTTTCCAAAGAAAACGCTTTCAAACTTTGTATATCTTAGTTTTCTATGCTTTGCTATGATTCTACCATGTTTGTTTGAAATCGGAAATATATATAGTTTAGCTGTCATAAAAAAGTAGAGTCAGAAAAGTACACTCAGAGAAAAAATTGAGAATTTCATACTTGGATCAAAAATTTTCGAGATCAATAGTTCGATAAATTTTTGATCCCGTTTTTCTTGATCCAAGAGCTTTAATACTTGATCCAAGTACGAATCATTCTCAAAACAAGCAGAATAGTTCTTGAATCAATTGTTAAACATTCTCGAATTCAAGATTGCTCATTCTTGAATCAAGGGCATACAGCATTGTCATAAACCGAGAATGTTCTTTCTATTATCAAGAGCTCATCAGATTCAAGAGTAAGATCGTTTACTCTTAAATCAAGAGCTTCCAACCATACAACAATTCAAAACCAGTTGATTTTTTTCATCTTGTTTAAATATATTTCATAGAAAACTAATTGCAAGTTTTAGCGTCTCGAGAAATACATAACACCTTAAAGCAGCATCAGTCTTTGCCTGTCAACTGGCAGTCGCACAGCCGTCGCTCCATGCCAGCAATGCCATAACTGGTTGGGAATTCCATGGCAACATAAGTGCAAAAATCGACTGCGCTCTCCGCTCGATACCTTTCCCACACACCCCTCTTCCATAAACAAAACAAAACTGAGAGAGTGAGTTCGACGCTGTGTTCTCTCAAATGTGCTTGATTTTCTCTCTGTGTCTTTACCACAGTCGTCTTGCCTAAATACACTAAACTGAGAACGATTTTAGCTCGATGTCAATGGTGAAATTCTAAAAAATCTAAGAACGAATAAATTTTTATACTCTGTACCGAAGGTACATAGAGTATTATAAGTTTGTGCAAAAGTATGTAACATCCAGAAGGAAGCATCTCCGACCCCATAAAGTATATATATTCTTGATCAGCATCAACAGCCGAGTCGATATAGCCATTTCCGTCTGTCCGTCTGTCTGTCCGTATGAACGCACAGATCTCAGAGATGGTAAGAGATAGAGGTTTGACATGTATGGGACATATGCTTCTTATGTCTGCAGGTAGATCAAGTTTATTTTCAATTTTGGCCACGCCCCCTCCCGCCCCCGCAATTTAGAAACGAGAGCGTAAGTTAAAGTCGGCCCTGCCCGACTTCGAAATACCCGTTACTCAGCTCAGCTCGGATAAGTATGCAACATTTTTTTAACTCGGCCATTTATTGTGTGAGATTGTAGATATTGGCCACATAGACTACACTGCAAAATCTGAACATGATATCTTAAAAATTGTGGGAGTTATTCAATATTTTTTATTGCGGGGGCGGGAGGGGGCGTGGCCAAAATTTGAAGCAAACTTGATCTGCCTACAGACAATACTAGCTTACGTATAAAATTTGGTTGCTCTAGCTCTTCTAGTCTCTGAGATCTAGGTGTTCATACAGACGGACGGACGGACGGACGGACGGACGGACGGACGGACGGACGGACGGACGGACGGACGGACAGACGGACATGGCTATATCGACTCGGCTGTTGATGCTGATGAAGAATATATATACTTTATGATATCGGAGATGCTTCCTTCTGCCTGTTACATACATTTGCACGACTTTAGTATACCCTTTTTACTCTACGAGTAACGGGTATAAAAACGTCATATCTCCCACAGTTTTGAAGATAGATGGCTTGTTCCTTCTGGACATATTTAGTTATTAGGATAACTTATCGATCCGCCAAAGAAATGAAGAAGATCGGATGAACGGTTTTCGAGTTATGATCAAAAGACAAATTTTCTTGGTACAGAGTATGTTATAGTCGGGCTTGACCGACTTTCTTTCTTGTTATACTCTGTACCGAAGGTACATAGAGTATTATAAGTTTGTGCAAAAGTATGTAACATCCAGAAGTAAGCATCTCCGACCCCATAAAGTATATATATTCTTGATCAGCATCAACAGCCGATTCGATATAGCCATGTCCGTCTGTCCGTCTGTCCGTCCGTCCGTCTGTCCGTCTGTCTGTCTGTCCGTATGAACGCACAGATCTCAGAGATGGTAAGAGATAGAGGTTTGACATGTATGGGACATATGCTTCTTATGTCTGCAGGCAGATCAAGTTTATTTTCAATTTTGGCCACGCCCCCTCCCGCCCCCGCAATTTAGAAAAAACGTCATATCTCCCACAGTTTTGAAGATAGATGGCTTGTTCCTTCTGGACATATTTAGTTATTAGGATAACTTATCGATCCGCCAAAGAAATGAAGAAGATCGGATGAACGGTTTTCGAGTTATGATCAAAAGACAAATTTTCTTGGTACAGAGTATGTTATAGTCGGGCTTGACCGACTTTCTTTCTTGTTATTAAGAGCGTTCGCTCCTCAGTCATTCGTTCTACTTTTTTCTGGTTGTTGTCTTAGTGAGAAAAACTTGTTTGTTTTCAGCAGAAATGTCCTTCAAATTAGTTTGAAAAACGTGCAGCAGGGGTATGCAAACTTCGGCAGAGCCGAAGCTAACTTCCCTCTATTTTTATGCGCTGTTTCCATTGAAAATGGGATCCCATTGAATCCCATTGAAAATGTGTTGTGGATATCTACCATCTCTGGCAAAAATGTCGAATAATAAATGGCAGTGGTAGAAAGATTATAAAAAACATTGCATACTTATCCGAGCAGCATGCGCTGTTTGCTAACATTATGTTGAAATATTAAACAAAAAATGTTAGTGCTCTGTTAATTAACATAAGGAGAGGTTATTAAACACTAATTCCCCTGAGTAACGGGTATATCGAAGTCGGGCAATGCCGACTTTTAGGTCTGCTGTTCCTCTGTAAACGAATTGAGCTATCCTTAAGCATAAGCTTATACAATAATACGCTCCAAGGAGTTTAGTAGCTTGCCTGGAAAATATGTTCTCAAAATAACAAATAAACAATAAATAATAATGCTAAAGTCCTTCTTTTTTTTTGAGTGTGTTTTACTCTATTGTTGTTGCCCACAAATGCAATTTACAGCACAACAATCAGCGGGCAATGCAAAATGCCACTGCAGAAGAAACTAATAAAAACAAAACTTTGTTGCTGTTGTGGTCAACAAAAGTAACAGCAACAACAACAACAACAATACGTAAAGCAACCATTTTGCCAACAGGTCGGGCAGCAACTGCATTAACTGACCAGCAGAAAGATGGAGAGGTTGGCCTGAATGGCAAAAGCAACAGCATCCTTAAACACACACACATGTGTATACACAACTATAGCTGAGGCCAGGCATGGCGGTTGGTCGGTCGGGTGAGCGTCCCGCCGTGTTTGAGGCCATTTCCCGCTGATTGAGGTTCAACGTATTTTTGGGTTTGCGTTTTAAATTAAATTTGCCAAAAGCGTATGGGCGGCCATGTGTGAGAAAGCTTGTTGCGTCTGTGTGTGTGTGTGTGTGTGTTTGAAATGGAGGGCATTTCTCTTTGGATTAGTAAACAAATGTTATTGCAATGAATTTATTTGTTTTTCTGTTTTCACTCGGTTATGATAAATAAATTAGAATGCATTTGTTGGGAAAATGTGTGGTACAACTGCCATAAGCAGTTGGTTGGCCTATTTCGTATTTGTGTGTGTGCGTGCATGTGTGTGCCTGTGTGCGGCAATTATAAAATTTGTTGTGGACTGCAAATGATAATGAAATAATCTGTGCCAGTATTTATATAATCTTCTGAGTGTCCAAGCTAGCTAAAAATTAATCAAGAATATAAAGTAAATATTGAAAACGAATATTTTATTGCAGTTGTAGACGACTCGAGGTCGCACATCTTTAAACAGAGACACACAACACCACAAAGGACGCTGATAGATTGTACAGCTTTTTCAAGAGGAACCACCATCTCTCAATCGCAATCAGTGCCCACTGATCCTTTCCCTGCTTGCGATGGCATAACTGTTTGGGAATTCCAAAGCAGCGCAGCAAAAATGTGCAAAAATGTGACACGTAGTCAGCGTTGAAAACCGGTTCTTAGCCGAACCCAACCAAACCGTACCCGCACCATTCATTCGATGATAAACCGAACCGGCGTCGTTTTAAACTACTGAGAAATGCTGAGCCGAACCAATAAGCATCAAACACAAGGAGTTTAATACTTAAGACAGACAGTGATACTTGTAAATTTTCGAATTTTTATCAAGAACATTTAACCAGGAACTTCTTTTGAATTTCGGAAAAATCACGATTCGCTGATGAAGGGATTCCTCTATAGACCGCAATTATACTTAGCGATATCGAGTTGATGTAGCAGACTTCGTTCGTGAGTACTCAATTCCCATTATAGAACCGAAACGGAACCGCAGCTTAGTTACCCCCAAAAACCATGTAATGAAACGAACCGTAGGTTTAAAAAGTGCTCAAATCATTTAACCTAGCCAGTCCCTATTTCCGAACGGCTTTCATTTTGGAAGGCAGCTCCTCACTGGACAGGAGGTAGTCAGCATATTAGATGACAGCAGCGACTTCTTATGGGAGAACCTAGTCAACTATTTGAGAAGCTCACTGTCGTATCGGGCGGAAATTCTGGAGACACTTACTAGCACTAGAGTCGGCATATTTTGCTTCGGTTACGGCCATAAGACACTCGAATTCGGCTAACCTGAAGGTCGGTTTGACTGACCAGATTTGAAGAAATCGGGCCTAAGTACACTAAGAGCCGATTTCTCATCTTTTAAATAGCTGCTATGTGCCGATAAACTTTGATTTTGCACTGTTATTTCTAGGTTTATGTGACAGTTACAGAGTATAACAAGTAAGGGCGCTGCAGTCGACTACAAAATACCCTGTTCATTTGTTTTTATTTGTTTGTTTTTATACCCTGTTCCCATTGAAAATGGGAAAAGGGGGATCATGAAGTTGTGCGAATGTATGTAACAGGGAGAAGGAAAATTTTCCGACCCCATAAAGTATATATATTCTTGATCAGCATGAACAGCCGAGTCGATATAGCCATGTCCGTCTGTCCGTCTGTCCGTCTGTCCGTCTGTCCGTCCGTCCGTCCGTCCGTCTGTCTGTATGAACGCGTCGATCTCAGAGACTATAAGAGATAGAGCCACATTTTTCTACTAAGGTAGATTTATGCTGTACGCAGATCAAGTTTGTTTCAGATTTGAAAAATTCCACCCCGTCCCCCTTTTATCCCCAAAAAACCTAGACCTCCTCTATAATCTGGGACCTAAGCGTCAGATCCACAATTTTCAAGTTAGAGCCTGGTTTAGTATACATCAAGCTAGGCTCAATATCTATCTATTCTGGAAATACAATTAGATCGGACCAAAACACCGGAGTTATAAGCGAAACAGTTGGGCTGATAATAGCCCTCAGGACTAGAAAAGTATTGCCTTTACATTTAGGATGACATCTTCAAAAATTCAAAAACAAATAAATGAAAATAAATGAACAGGGTATTTTGTGGTCGGGAAACTCGACTGCAGCGCCACTTGATTTGAATGTGGCCGGATTTTGTAACAGCTATTAAAATCTCATCCTGGAAGTAGGCCACATTATTTGGTAATTTCAGCGGTTTTAGACCCAACTAACGTCAAGCTTAATTGTTTCTCTAATAACTCCTGTGATTTTTGTCCGATCTGATTGTGCTTTTCACAATAGATAGATATTGGGCCTAGCTTGATGTTTTCTAAACCACGAGGCTCTAACTTAAAAATTGTGGATCTGACGGTTTTTTAGGTCTAGGATGTGTCGGTTTTTTGGTGATAGAGGGGAACGGGGGGAATTTTCCAAATCTGAATTGAAACTTGATCTTCGTACGGTATACATCTACTTTCATGCAAAAATTTGTGGCTCTATCTCTTACCATCTCTGAGATCTGTGCGTTCACACGGACAGACAGACGGACATGGCAATATTGACTCGGCTGTTCACGCTTATCAAGAATATATATACTTTATGGGATCGGAAATTTTTCCTTCTCCCTGTTACACACATTCGCACAACTTCAAGATCCCCCTTTTCCCGTTTTCAATGGGAACAGGGTATAAAAAGATAGCGATATTTAATATCAATCGGGTACTTTTCAGTATCGAATCGGCCTTCATCTGAAAAATACCCAAATGAAATGTTCGAATATATCACTCCAACATTTCGAACAAATTAAAGTGAAATGTTTCAAATCAACAATCTGATATTTTTTAATATCCCTGATATATTTATACTGTGTACCGTAGGTAGATAGAGTATTATAAGTTTGTGCAAAAGTATGTAACAGCCAGAAGGAATCATCTCCGACCCCATAATGCATATATATTCTGGATCAGCATCAACAGCCGAGTCATGTACGTCTGTCTGTCCGTATGAACGCACAGATCTTAGAGATGGTAAGAGATAGAGGTTTTGACATTAATGGGACATATGCTTCTTATGTCTGCAGGCAGATCCAGTTTATTTTAAATTTTGGCCACGCCCCCTCCCGCCCCCGAAATTTAGAAAAAACGTCATATTTATCACAGTTTTAAAGATAGATGGGTCGTTTCTTTTAGACACATTTAGTAATCCGGATAACTTATCGATCCGCCACAGGAATGGTGAAGATCGGACAATCGGTTGTCAAGTTATGATCAAAAAACTATTCGCTGCTGCAGCGCAATAGCAGCGCTGCTTTCAGCTGCTACTATAGCATCAAAATTTATGCTGAGCGTATAATTTCGTTGGTACGGAGGATGTTATAGTCGGGCTTGACCGACTTTCTTTCTTGTTCGAGTTGTACTATATCTGTCGTCCTCTGAATTGAGAAACTCTGCGTGTCTCTTTCTGCTCTCACTTTTCGATGTCTACTTTGATCTGATATCAAGTCACTAGGGCGTTATTCAGATTACTTTGATGATTTCACTTATTAATATAACATTTTTAGTATCAATGTAATACCATGGCATCATATTGATATTAAGTAATATATCTTTGATATGTAAATTTTGATATTTTTAAAATAATATTAAAAGATTAAGTCGATACATTTTAGCAGCTTCCTCCATTGTACCGACTGTGTGCCTATTTTGATATGCGGCAGTGAAAACCTCTACACCATGCTTTTCCACAAACTTTCCTTTTGCATCTCACAAGATATTTATTCAAGCCAAGTGGAAATCATTTTATAAATAATCTATCAAATATTATTATGATACTTGCCGCAGTTCAAAAACCCCAAGAGAGCAGAATCTCAAGCATTTCTAATATTGTTCTACGACCATCATGTCTACCGCAAAGGCCGCTTTCCTGTCTACTTTTCAACAATATTTCATTTTGCTTTATTAACAAATTATGATGAGGGACAAGGGGCAAATGACCTGGGGCCACAACTGAAAAACCAAAACAAACTGAGGCTCATTAAAAAGCCAAATATGGCCAACATCTTGGCCATTTTGTTAGCCTCGACCTCATCAATAGCCCGGCAGTTGGTGAAGTTGTCTAGCTGAGATTGCTTGCGGCCGATAATGCGGCACGTAAAGGCAATTCAGCAAATGATGCAGGAGAGACGGAGAAACGGAATAAAGTCGGAGACCGGGCACGTTTCGTGTCTGCAACATTTTCATCTTCTGGCAGGAGCTTGACCAGACCATCAGCTCGTAAGTCATTTACCAGACCATCAGCTCGTAAGTCATTTAACATTTTGAGGTATTTAATGAGCCAAAAAGTTTTTGCCTCCCATAAATTAAAGGGCGACTGTGGACGGGGGCCAGGGTCAGGGCCAGGTGTTGGCTGACCAGCCAATAGCTCTATTAGCATGCCCATTAAAATTAGACAAATGGTTGCCATTGCCGTTTGCCATTTCGCATATCCGCAACTTTTGCTGTGTCTTGCAGATTTATTACCATCCGAGGGAGGGGGGCAGTGGGCGGTTGGGGGCAGCTGGCTTGGCTTTTTGGCGCAATCACATACGCCGCACAGCCACTTGAGAAATGCGCTGCTCACCATTTTGTTATGATAAATGATTTTGTTTGCAGTTCATGCTGGACTGGCTCGGGCAACTCTGCTGAAGGTCACTCAAAGTCGGCTGCTCGTAATTGGCAAGTGCTCGTCGCGGCTTAAAGGGCTTAAAGATTTTGCAATTGAATTTGCTGAATGATAAAGGCGTTTTTCTCCGACTCCTTTGTGTGTGTTTTTGTAAGCCGCTTCTAGGCCTTTGGCAAATTTAACCCTTCACTTCATTAAACGTATTTGCCAATACCACCCCGGGGCACACAAATCACTTTGGCACAGATACAAAGGCCCAGAAAGGATGGAGGTGTGGCCATAGAAATTTGACATAGAACCAAACAAAAGCCTAATCGTGCAGCTGCCTAGCTTGGCCACGCCCTGGTAGGGGCCGCCTTTTGGCTGTAATCCATCAAGGGGCTTCGCTTTTTGGATTCGGTCTACTGTCACAACAAATACAAGACCGTCCCAGTGAATGTTGGGTAGAGGGCAGGGAATACAAAGAACCCAAAATGAAGCCAACAAATTGTTTTTAACACACTGAGATGAACAAGGACGTAGATAAGGAGGGGATGGGGGCATGGAGGGCAGCTCTGGAACGTAATGGATATATAGTAGTGTAAAGCGCTTGCGTGCAAATAATTGTTTGTCATCCAATTGAAATGAAACTAGATTGAACAAAAATCAAAATATGAAATGTCATTCCCGAATCTGGATACCCCTTACTTATAGGGAAGAGACAGGATCTGGATTGATCTAAGTGCTCGGCCTGAAACACTTTTTACGTTGTATTAGAGATGGGAGCGTAAGCAAATTTTCTTTTACGAACGATTCACCAAAACAAAATCTCCTAGCGAACGATTTTGAAAGCGTTTTGCGACACTGACTAATCACTCACGATGTAAGTAATGCTCACGCACTATAAAAATGCATCTTTAATTAAATTTGATTCTGCAAGTCCGATTTCACTTGGCTTGTGTTGAATGCACCGGAGTCACAACGACCTACATGCGGCACATACAACAATAGGCCTAGTCATTATATTCCATCAAACATCACTCCTTTTGATTCTTGGTCTAACCAATTTATAATTTTCACCATCTCCTTTCATATCGTGTTTAACAAGTTCTACAGATGTGACCATAGTGATTTTAGGAACCGAAACTTTTTCCAGCACTGGTTCGGGTCCAGATTCAGGAACTTAATAATTCAGAAGTTTTGGTTCATGTTCGAATAGGAACTAAATTAATGTTTACCAAAACATATGTTGTCTATTTATTCACAGCATAGCAAAGTGTCCCAGTAATCTCTTGAGATTTTCGTATTAACGCTTTCATATCGAGGTAGAACTACTTGCCTTTATATGTGAAATGTCATCAAAATGCTGGGCTACTAGATTGGATGACAAAAGTGTAAGGTGAAGTAGGATTGATGCGTACAGTTTCCTTTCTCTATAATCTAGTAGCCTGCAGCGATGCTGTCACTTTACATCTAAAGTTCTCCTAGTTTAGTTCAAAATTCAAACGTTTATACAAAAATCTCTAGTGATTTCTCTAGATCTATAGAGATTACATTGCAGGAAGATCTCGAGGTAGACAAGACTGGATTTAATATCCTTTTGTATAAAACTTTAATTGAATTCTTAAAAAATACAAAAATGTTGATGAATTGGGGAACCTTATGAGGCGCCATATTTACATGAATCTCACAAATTCATCATAGCATTAATTGTAGTTAAATTTATTGTCGTTAGCTCGATTATTTTTAGCTACTTTTTTTTTAATACTAACACATCCGATCACCTTCACAAGCTATTGGCTTGTATGCAGTTCGGATTCGCCGTTGAACTGTAGGTTATTTACGTATTTTTGGTAAAAAAAATATCGATATTTCGATGAACTTTTGGATTTCCTACTTTGGCTCAAGCATAAAACACACTGCTTTTAGGTACTTTTAGTACAGATTATAAAAAGGAATAAAATATTTCCCTCTTCCTCTTAATGAAAAACTTTCTACGCCCCTGAAAACGAAGGTGGGGGAGACATTTAAGCACTTAGTCAGCGGGTTGCCTCTTTTCGAAAGCCCATTAGTCATTCAAGTTGTCATTTTATATGGTATTCCTCGCACTTTTCAAGTCTAGGAACATGTTTAATTGCGGCTAACGCAGGTAGGCTGCAACATTAAGTTACAAAAGTTCAAATTGATAGGATTCAGTACTGATTTTGTCAGCGCCTGAATTCAGGCCTGAGTCTACTACTCTAATAACTGAATCCGTGCTTAAGTTGAGGCATGTCTCAGTACTTCCCTTAAAACTCGCCGATGAATTTAGTACCGATATCATGACTAAAATCAGCTAAGGTTATAAGTAGTACATAGAATATATAAAGGAGTTCAGTACCAGCCCTTTTATTTCATGTCTGAATCAGTTCTGAGCCGAACTGAAGGGACATGTTACGAGTAATAGCTGATTTAGAAGACTTTCCAATTATTGGCTTTGCAAGGCGTAGGAAATGTAACAATTCAATTTAGTAATTGTGATTTTAAGTTTCAATTTTATTACAATGAGCAGCAAACCATAATTAAATCAAACTTTTTGAGTACAATTACTGAATTATGCCAATTAACAGGTAAAATTATTCAAGTAATCGTAAAAGTAATTACATTTTGAAATAATAATTAAATAATCGTAGTTCGTAATTGTTGAAAAACCACGCACAAATCCGTTTCAGTTTTATTTTTCATGTGAAAAATAAATCTTATATTTCACAAGAACTTGTTTTGTTTTTCACTAGAATTGATCAGCGCTGTTAAGCCACTGTGTGCTAACAGAAGCTGATGCAATAACAAGGATTTCTTGGAAAGCAAAAACGCAATATTCATACAAGTACATATGTATACATGCAAGCAGACAGTACACATCTCTGTTAAGTGAGATTGTGTGTGAGATCAAAAAGCTTTGCTAACAGTCGTTCTGCTACATAGGAATTCATTCTGTTCTGAGGAGTTGAAGTGACAAGTCGTGGAGAGAATATTAATAAAGATAAAAACTTCAATTCAATATAAAACTAATTTGTGTACTATTTGTGGAAAGTTCGTGTGGTGATCCGTTGGCGGCTATCGTGCTATGGAATAGTGGCTGCAGCAGAACTGAGTCGGTGGATGCTGAATCTTCTATAGTAATCGTTGTGATTATTGTAATAAAAAGTTCTTATGTAAGAGTAATGATTACATTACAGCTCTGATTCAAACACACTGTAGGGAAGGCATATTTTGGATGTCTATGAGGTAGTTTTCACAGAGTATAAACAGATTAGAATACATTGGATTTATGACATATATTTTTAAACATATTTAGGTGTTCACATTCGTATATTTATAAGAAACTGACATTCAATACATAATATGACAGCGAGCCGACAGTGTCTGATCTAACAGTTATTTTCTTAGTATTCTTTTTGAAATCTTTAGTCTAATCCTATACATAACATATGCCCCGTTTACAAACACAAATTCATGAATTTTGCCCATCGAGTTATGCTATATTTATGAATATTACTAATCATGTAGTCTATTTCTTATATAATCTTAAATATAGCATACCTTAGGGGGCAAAATTCATGAATTTGTGTTTATGTATAAATGGGGTAATAGACTTATATCCCATGTAACACTTACTTACCTGAGTAAGCTTACCTAGATTTAGATTTGTTGTACATATTTCTTGACAGTACAATCTTAGAATAAACGAGAGTGTAAGTTAAAGTCGGCACTGCCCGACTTCTATATACCTGTTACTCGTGGAATTAGTGTTTAACAACCTGTCAATATGTTGATTGCTATTGATGCTGATGAAGAATATATATACTTTGTGGGGTCGGTGATGATTCCTTCTGCCTGTTACATATATTTGCACGACTTAAGTATACCCTCTTTACTCTACGAGTAACGGGTATAATTTTCTGGGTTTCTGTTTTCAGAAATGCTGCATCACGTCTAGATATTTGATACTTTAAGCTTATGAATGAATTGTTATGAATCACATGGATAATATCGGAAAGTACTGTTGCCTAAGTCCTAAAGTGACTGTCCCAAATATTTCTGTTATTTTTTTAAAGCGAAGTTATGCCATTTTAAGTATATGTGTTCAAAATGACAATATTTTAAACCGCCCATAGATATGCAATGGATGTTGTTGAAAGTTTCAAAAGTTTTAGGCAGTAGGCAATTGGAAAGATTCGAGCACGTATATTTAAAATTGTATTTCTTGTCTTAAGCTAGGTACGGAGACGCTGAGAATTTTTTCGGAGCCCATCTAATTACATAGCTCAGAGAATGCGCTGCAGAAAATTCACAGAGCACATTCTCAGATCGGGTACGGAGACACGACAAATGCGCTCTGAAAACGAGCATGGCCTGCCAACTCGTTTTTTGGCCAAACAGCTGAAAAATTTTCGAAATTATCAAATATGTTTGATAATTGTCAGAGGTACCTACGAGAAAAAAAATGGAAGCAACAAAAACAAATAAAATCAACACAAAAGGCATTATTAGAACTCTACGGAGGACGAACATGTGGCGCCAATCGAAGCGGTCAAATCGCAACTTATTTTATGGGATTTTAGTATCAAAAATAATTTCGGTGCAATTTGCACCCTCCATAAATGCTCTTCCTTCAGCGCCACCCAAAATGACCCCATAAAAACAACCACGACATTCCCCAGAGCGTCTTCATTCATCAAAGAGTCTACCAGTTTACATATTCACAAACTGATTAAATTTTCTTAAGCGCGCTTCGTTTTGTAAACTAACCACAGCTGACCAGCACAGGGTGACCGTTTCAGATTCAGAGACATTTGGCTGATTTCTGGTCACCCTACAGTCTCAGAGGCCGCTCTGAGAATTATGAAACAATTTGCGCTGCGAGAAAATTCTTAGCGTCTCCTTACCTAGCTTTACCAAAATCTCAGAATTATGTGGAATGCTTCATCATAAAATCAAAGAGAGTTTTGGAAATAGTAGAGATTCCCCATTTATCTTGACTAAGAACGGTCACAATAAATATTTTAAGCAATTTTTATCCTAAATAACTATAATTCTAGAAGTGATGGAACATTTTCGAAAACAAATTCATGTTCTTTTAGAATCACCCTTTAAAATACTAAAAAAAAAGTACAATTATGTTGCCTTGTGTAAACTTTGGATACAAAATTAATTTCAGTTCTGTTAGATTTTTTTTTAAAATATTCTAACTAGCCTCATCCCTTTCACTTTGACTGATGTCAGCTTTAAAGTTTTTCGCGTGGCTGCAGCTGGTTCTTAGAAGCGTCAATCTCAATGCCACACGCACATGACTTGGCCAGCAACTTTGGTATTTGCCCATGACTGTCAGCCCAGCCACAATCCATGGGCAAAAACAGCAGAAGGAGCAGCAGCAGTTGCTAAACTTTTTTCCTGCAGTTTTGGGAACTTGCAAGTTTTCTCATTTGTGCGTGTGCACTGGTAAGAGTTGATGTCTCCATCTCCCTCTCTCTCTCACTCAGTCTCTCTCACACTCTCTTCTTCTGGCTGCACCGTACAACTGATTTGCTCCGTCTGGACGCCTGGCCAGCTCCAATAGAACAAGCACGAAACTAATCCGCAACATGACGACAAGAAAATTGAATTCTTACAACTGTCAAATTGAATCTGCCCACCCCAATTTTCGATAGAATTCGAATTTGAACTTTTTGGACAAACAGCATACTAGTTCAGTTCGGCTCGCTTTATTTTAATCTTTCCTTTTTTGTTCTACCCTGTGCCAAAGTTACAAAAGGGTGTAATTAGTTTGTGCCAGTTTATGTAACAGCGAAATTGTAGCAGATTGATTAGCATCAAGATCAGAGTGTTTTTACCAGAGGTACACAAAGTATATTGAGTTAGTGCAAAAGTATGTACCAGCCAGAAGGCAGTATCTCTGACCCCATAAAGTATATATATTCTTGATCAGCATCAACAGCCGAGTCGATTTGGCTATGTCCGTCTGTCTGTCCGTATGAACGCACAAATCTCAGAGATGGTAAGAGATGGAGGTTTGACTTGTATGGTACAAACACTTCTTATACTTGCAGGCAGATTAAGTTTATTTTCAATTTTGACCACGCCCCCTCTCGCTTCCGCAATACCGAAAAAACGTCATATCTCCTACAGTTTTAAAGATAGATGGTTCGTACTTTCTAGACATATTTAGTAGTCAGTATTATTTATCGATCCGCCAAAGGAATGGTGAAGATCGGATGAACGGTTTTCGAGTTATGATCAAAAGCGCTACTTTCAGCCGCTGCAGTATCAAAATTTTAGCTGAGTGCATCAACGAAAATACACAGTTTGTTATAGTCGGGCCAGACCGACTTTCTTTCTTGGTTTTTTTTTTTGAACGTGACAGGCCGAAGAGTGTCGAGGCGTCAAAAACTAAACGGGCAACCCATCAACTCGGTTGCCTCTGCCCTTCGTTTGCGCTGCCTTTATTGACTTTTCCTGACATCGTCGTCGGCGGGCTCATGATAATGACAGACTTCATCGATTACGCGATTATGTCACTTTAGAATTTTTTTGAAAAATTTTCTCAATTCTTTGCGCCAAAAGCTTTTAGCGGTGGATGACACTCTGTCTCCGCCCTCTGAAATTGCTTTGCTCGAAGTGTAATATCGACTTAAGCTGTTAAACAGTCAACCCCAGAGAAGCGCCAGCCAACTGGTTCAATTGCCACACTTTTAGCCGTTTGCCCTCCCCACACACACACACACACACACAGAGAGAGAACTGTCTCATCCAAAACGAAAAAGTCTTTTAATGTGTTTAGCTGTTTAGTACTAAAAGGATTTTGCAGTTGAAATGCAGCCAGAAGCAAAACGAAATTAATTGAATGAAACACAACAAAACATTTTGTTTGGCATAAATTTTGTATTGCCAAGAAAACAGGTAAAATTGCTTGTAATTGCTGGCATTGGCGTACCTAAATGGGAATGACTGGGGGTAGACATAATGCGATACTTCTGTAAAATGGTAAATATATATAGGGAGCCGTGCTGATTAATAAAGAATTTAAATTAGCACAAGAACTTAGGTTAAATACTAATAAAGGTGGTCAACCCTACTGGATTTTAAGCATTTCCGTAACTCATGCTCAAATTGAGCAGAGTAAATTTACCAAATCCATCTTGACGTGAAAAGCATAAGTTTGTATACTATACCCTTCCAACACTTTTTATACCCGTTACTGGTAGAGTAAAAAGGGTATACTAAAGTCGTGCAAATGTATGTAACAGGCAGAAGGAAGCATCTCCGATATCATAAAGTATATATATTCTTGATCAGCATCAACAGCCGAGTCGATATGGCCATGTCCGTCTGTCCGTCTGTATGAACACCTAGATCTCAGAGACTAGAAGAGCTAGAGCCAAAATTTGAGATGTAAACTAGTATTGTCTGTAGGCAGATCAAGTTTGTTTCAAATTTTAGCCACGCCCCCTACCGTCCCCGCAATAAAAAGTTTTGAATAACTCCCAGCTCAGATTTTGCAGTGTAGTTAATGTGGCCGATATCTACAATCTCACAAATTTTCAAAAGGATCGGATAATAAATGGCCGAGTTAAAAAAATGTTGCATACTTATCCGAGCCGCATGAGGTTATTAAACACTAATTGAACTGAGTAACGGGTATTTCGAAGTCGGGCAGGGCCGACTTTAACTTACGCTCTCGTTCTAAATAATTTGAAGGACATTTCCCAGTTTTTATACTCTGTACCGTAGGTACATAGAGTTTTATAAGTTTGTGCAAAAGTATGTAACATCCAGAAGGAAGCATCTCCGACCCCATAAAGTATATATATTCTTGATCAGCATCAACAGCCGAGTCGATATAGCCATGTCCGTCTGTCCGTCTATCCGTCCGTCCGTCTGTCCGTCTGTCTGTCCGTATGAACGCACAGATCTCAGAGATGGTAAGAGATAGAGGTTTGACATGTATGGGACATATGCTTCTTATGTCTGCAGGCAGATCAAGTTTATTTTCAATTTTGGCCACGCCCCCTCCCGCCCCCGCAATATGGAAAAAACGTCATATCTCCCACAGTTTTGAAGATAGATGGCTTGTTCCTTCTGGACATATTTAGTTATTAGGATAACTTATCGATCCGCCAAAGGAATGAAGAAGATCGGATGAACGGTTTTCGAGTTATGATCAAAAGACAAATTTTCTTGGTACAGAGTATGTTATAGTCGGGCTTGACCGACTTTCTTTCTTGTTCTCATTACGACTACTTTTCTGACTCTACTTTTCTATGACAGCTATTCTATATAGATGTCCGATCTCAACCAAACTTAGTGAAATCATGGAAATGCATAGTAAACTATGAAATACAAAGTTTGGGGGCGTTTTCTTTGAAAACAAAAAAGTTTTTATCACTAAAATACAGTTTCTCGAACAAGTATTCCATAACCTATGTTTATCCGATTTTCACAAGACTTCGATAATTGTGTGAAAGCTTATAAAATAAATATAGTCCAATTGTAAAGAGGTTTTCATTGAAAACAATAAAGTTTTTTTTACTAACACTTTTTTCTAACCTTACTTTTCTATGACAGCTATACTATATAGATGTTCGATTTCAACCAAACTTAGTGGAATCACAAAAAAGCATAAAAAATTATTAAATACGAAGTTTGGAGACGTTTGCATTAAAAACAAAAAAGTTTTTCTCACTAGAACTAGTTTTTCGACCGATCTTTCCTACGGCAGCTAGCCGATTCGGCCGGTTCCGACAAATGTGCAGCGTATTTGTACCAGAAGTCGTCCTGCAAAGTTTGGTCGCGATCGCTTTAAAACTGACACACGGACAAGGTGAAATCAACTTAGCTCGTCATGCTGATCAAGAATATATAT
>JAWNNO010005306.1:0-30013 GCA_035044985.1 Lordiphosa fenestrarum | reverse complement strand
ATTGCCAGAGATGTACGGGATCACATGTTGTAAGTAGAGACAAGTCAAGTCAAACAAGCCCTTGAAAGCTACAACAACTCGGTATCGCTAAGGATCAACTCGGTCCATAGAGGAATGCCGATTTTTTTATCCTCAATTGAAGTGGAACTTTTTTGAGGAATCGATGAAAATTCCAAAATTTACAAGTTTCATCATCTGAAGGTAAGCAGCGCCTTACTTCTTCAATCTCGTCATTTAAATAAACCGAACTCAACAGTTTTGTTTAGTGGTTTTTGGATTGGTTCAGCATTTTCAAAATAATGCCGGTTTGGTTTATCATCGGAACTAGCGGTTCAGTTTCGGTTTGGTTTAGTTCACAAGCGATTTAAATGCCTGTTTTTAACCCGTTCTTTGATCAGTTTCGACGCGTAGTTAGTAATTTTAGTCAGTTTTTAATACACATGACAGTATCCCATTTTAATCTTTAAAAGTGCTCGAAAAGTTGTCTCTTGTTAATTTGTGGGTTGGGTCGGTTCCAAAACCGAAAAATTTGCAAAAATTTTGTGGAAAAAGTCAGCTGTTTTGATTGCTACACCTTTGTAGGTGTCATAAGGAGTTAATTTCGAGATTAGCCATCAAAATCGCTGTTCGCTGAAGGCACACAATATCAAACAGATTATACCAACTTATGCAAGTGAAAATGTTGTCTGATAAATTGAACAGCGCTGGTGCTGCTGTTGATTCACAAAATACAACTTTGGATAACATCTTGGTAATTGTTGTAATATATTTACAAGTAAGATGCCATGCATGAAATTGGCAGCTGTTTAAGACCAGAGGGGGGGTGGAGGCTAGGATGCAAAAACCAAATCAAATAGCCAAAGGCAATCACGGCAGACAGACAAAATAATTAGTTTCAACGAGCAGCACTTGAAGAAGGACAAAAAAAAACAGACAGACAGACAGACATTAAGATCACATTATGCATTCATTTGTGTGTCTGTTACGAATCCGGCAAAATAGACACAATAGCCGCTGCTGCCGCTGCCAGCTGCCGTGAACAAGCCAAAGATACTTCTGAGTAGAGATTTTGTTGTCGAGAGCGCTTGCTTATTTATGTTTATGTTAGGGTATAGGTAGATACATTTGCTCTCTACTATTCCCACCAAAAAGTCGCAAGGCTATTGTGAGCCCAGGTACAAATCCAAGATCATGCAAAGCAGTAGCTAGCTGAGAGCACACAATACACATACACACACACACTTTCTAACCAAAAAAGGATCGACAGAGCGTGCACTGGCGCAGAACGTGGTTGGAAAACACATAATGAAAACAGTTTTTCAGTTTATGAATTATACCAATTGACAATTTTGGGGCAAATGGGAAAAAAAAGTACAGTCATTGAAGACGGGCGTTGCTGTTCTTTGACACCTTTTGTTGCACTTCTTGCTGTTCCGATTGACTTGTCAATCAGACAAATCAAACATCATGAAAAGACCATGGAATGTTTGAAGTTGCTGCTTGACTTTGTGGCTTTCTTTTCCATATTTTTTCTGGCAAATTTCCATTAGCTGAGCTGTCAGCTGACATGTAAATGGTACACATAATGGAGTAGGTTGAAAAGGCATAGCATTTTAATAACAATTGTTGATTGATATGGGGAAATGATGACTTATCTTAAAATATATCGAATTTTGGCTGATTTTTCTATCTAAAGAGGCAGAGGGTCTAAAAGCTGTGCAAGCTCCACTTCAAAAAACTCTGCACCTACTAAAGTTTACTCTGTAGTTAGCAAGCCATCCTCTCTCCCTTTCTAAATGCAGATCAAATCTTCGATTGTTTTAAACAATTATTTCCGTCATTTTTAATCTGATCGTTTCCAAACTGATAAGTCAACAATCTCCCACTAATTTGTGAGAGATACATATGTGTACGGTTGAAACTTTTTAAGCAAACCCTCTCAAATGATTCTATTTGTATTTCGTTGGAGCTCTGGAGCCTTGTCAAATAAAGCTGTTTCGCTAAGCCAAACCAAAAAAAAAGACTTTTTTTCCAACCCTTTGAAGGTAAGTCAGTCAAAAACTTAAGGGCAAAACCCCTTAATTGGACCATATCTCAAATCTTAAAGCCATTCCCTGATTATATCGTTGTGACTTAAACTTAAATCTGTTTGGAATATCCCAAATCTAGAAGCCCTTCCCTGATTATATCGTTAAAACTTAAACTTAAATATGTTGCGAATGTCACATTATCGGTCTTTCGAAGTAGTGGCAAATCCAAAATTAAGTTAAAAACATTTTTCTGTTCCAAAACTATCCACAATTCTAATAAATCCCTACGGCCAGTTTATTTGAAGGTGCGGAAGTTTGAAAAAAATACATCAAGGTGTCCTTTACTATTTGATGTAACATTCTGGCTTATCGAGGTTTGAGAACCCAGGCATTTCTTTGAACCAACTCGATTTGGTCTATCTAATTATACCCGTTACTCGTAGAGTAAAAGGGTATACTAAAGTCGTGCAAATGTATGTAACAGCAGAAGGAAGCATCTCCGATATCATAAAGTATAGTCGGATAGCCATGTCCGTCTGTCCGTCCGTCCGTCTGTATGAACACCTAGATCTCAGAGACTAGAAGAGCTAGAGCAACCAAAATTTATACATAAGCTAGTATTGTCTGTAGGCAGATTAAGTTTGTTTCAAATTTTGGCCACGCCCCCTCCCGCCCCCGCAATAAAAAATATTGAATAACTCCCACAGTTTTTAAGATATCGAGCACAAATTTAGTGTATGTAGCCAATATCTACAACCCCACTAATTTTCATAAAGATCGGATAATAAATATTAGAGTTAAAAAAACGTTGCATACTTGTCTGAGCCGCTTAAGGTTATTGAACACTAATTGCCATGAGTAACGGGTATTTCGAAGACGGGCAGGGCCGACTTTAAATTAGGCTCTCGATTTTTAGCTCCGTTGATTGATTAAACAAATATTAAAGACATTTCCAGTCCAATTGGATCTTTTGAGATCTTTTTTAGGTTCGGAACAGGCTAAGGTTCAGCTTTAATACATTTAGAGGTTCAGTTCACAGTAAAATTAAAGCCGTAATTCCGGGTTCATGCCGATTCTGCTCCAAACGGGCTTGCAACTCAGATTCTCTTATACTAATCAGGGCTGCAAACCCAAAAAATTTCGTGGATCTCCGGCTCGCGGGTTTGAACCAAAATTTACCAATGGTTCAGGTTCAGAATTTTTAGGTTCAAGGTTTATGGGCCAAAGTTTTGGTTCGAACCATGGTTCAGCCAAGCTTTATACATGTTTATATAGTAATCGACTTAAAACCGACATAAACTGTTAGGGAATTGCCTCGATTTTGGGTTGGGATGGGATTGCACAATACTTTATATAAATAGAAATACTTTCATACAGCTCATGACCATCAAAGCAATGACAATGTGTTTCTACTTATATAAAGTATTGTGACGAAATAAAAACTTCGAAGTTCTGGATACAGCCCTTAAAGTAAAATGCAATTTCTTAGTCCACATACGAAAAGTGTTTCCACAGTAATGTTGATAATTCTATCAGGATTACAGAAGAAGTCACTGGGAAATAGTTCAAATCTACAATTGTTGCTAAGCCGAACCGAAATTTTGGGTTCGGAACGGGTTCAGGTTCAACTTTAATACCTTAAGAGGTTCGGTTTAAGGTTCGGTTCACAGTAATCTGAAAGTCGGAATTCCAGGTTTGAACCGGTTCGGTTCCAAACCGGTTTGCAGCTCTGATACTAATAGAGCCAGGAAAATGTTCAACTGAACCATTGATATTTCGTTCAAGTATTTGTCTCTGTTTCCGATTGAGTTGCTTTAAAATTGTGCATGAAAGAAGTAACTAATAAGATAAATTTGGGAATTTTTAGTAAGCTTATTTTAATGTGTTGAACATCAGATAGTAAGAAAGTCGGTCAAGCCCGCCTATAATATACCCTGTACCTTCAGAAATTGTAAAAAATCACGTAAATTCTAAACAGAATGCCAAACAAAGTGTAAAGGTTTGTGAAGTGCTTGCTGAAGCTGTGGCTGACCAGCATAGTTCTATGTTTTCCTTATAGCTCGACCATAATTTGTCATAACGATCATCACCATTTTAAGGCGAATTTATATTTAGTCCTGAATATTAAATATTCTAAAAAGCTACAAAGCTGTGGTAGATATGACGTCTTTTCAAATTGAGGGGAAGGGTAGGCGCAAAACTTAATCTGCCAACAAGCATAATGAGCCTACGTTCCTTACATTTCCAGCCACTAGCTCTTACAATCTCTAATACGGTCAAAATAGATTGAAAATGATTAAAAAATCACAACATTTTTATCTTTATATTCTTTTAATCGAACACAAATTGACTAATCAGCCATTTGGACATCTCCTCCTTCAATGGAAGAGGCAGCCAGGCAAGCCATCGTCATTCTCCTCCTCCGGCTCAACAAAGTTGGTTAAGTTGTAATGCGAGACGCGTGTGGAATGTGCGGGAAGAGCCGTGTGGTAGCACTTACCGCTGGCTGGGAACATTTTATGAATTGCAAAGCATCTCACCAGCATGAGGGCGTTTCTTCCATCCAGCTTGGACGCTTGCTTGCATTGCCTTACAGCGACTCTTTTTTCTCAATATTTTTTTCAAAATGCATGAAACCGCGCACATAAAATGCAAATAAAGTGGAACAATACAACAATAGACAGAGAGAGATAGAGGAATACACAGTCAAGAGTTGTTGTTTTTGTGTTGTGTTGATCGAACAAAATCACGGTCAGGCGGTAGAAAACAAGTTTTCTTGGCTGGAGCGCCGCGGCGCATTCGATTTGCCAAAACGGGTTTGCAAGTTTGTTTAGGGGCGGCAAAATGGCCCATGGCCTAAGGCTGGGCGTGGCACTGACCGCACACTAAATCAGCACCAATGTCTAAGCGTGGAAAGGAAACTTTCAAACTGGGATTCATATTTGTTTCTTTTTTTTTGCATTTGTTTATATTATTTAGAAACAAAAACAGCTGCACGACCAAAAAGCTCCGATTTTCCAGCTGAAACTCCCCAAAGCATAATAAGCCATAATTTTGTGCAAAACAAAAAAAAATAAACCAACAAATGCTGAAAGCAAAAGTAAACAAAGGCGGAGAAATACATATACATGCAGACAGTCAGACAGACCCCGCGATATACGAGGCCAAAAATAAACAGTTTTGCATTGCGATCTAAAAAAGCAAAAGACTCCAATTACCCCGCCAACGAGAACCCAAAAAGAATTGCAAAATAGGCGCAAAAGGACGGCGGGGGGGCAACTCCCTCTCCTATTTCCCTCTCTAAAACGCCGACAACAACAACCGTTTGGCATTAAATTGCGAAAATGGGTTCGTTGCCATGTTAAGTCAGCCAAGACACAAACCACGCGCCCACTGAACTAGCACATCGTTAAGTTGTCGTACATTAAACTAATCTTCGACAGAAAATTGCAACATAAATAATTATATAATTATAACAACGTAACATTTGAACCAACTAACATATGTAGTTCCTCTTTTATAGGGGAATGTAGATAGAGTTTAACTTGGAATTATCTCTAACTGAACTTGAAAACTATTCAAATATCTTAATAAACACATGAATATGCTATATCATATTCTTATATAAGTGCTTAACAGGTTGCTCTTCTTTGTTCCCATATCTTTTCCATTTCAGTTTGACTGGTATAGTTTAAATCTTGCTCGAAATTGTTTAAAGTTCAAGGCTGAAAGCGGTCTAAACTTCTGCAGATAGTTTTTTTTCCATTAGGTTCGGTTCGCGGTTCGGGTTTTAGAACACTTGATGCGCTGAGAGCAAGTCCGTTTGTTATTCTTACATTTTTGATGATTTACTTAAATTTCTTTTAACAACTTTCTTGTTTACTTTTCGTTTTAACTGCTACTAAGTGGTCAAGGAGTTTTCCCACCTAAGCATAAGCACTTTCCATCTTAATCTAGGACAATTCTTTAACTTCTTGAAGCATCTTTCGAACTCTCTTCCAACATAACCTTTTCCTAATGGAGAGGTTCTGGCACGGGTTTTGGAGAATTCTAAATTTATATCCCTTGTTTGAAGTCGATAAGTGATTGAATAATTTTTTGATATGGAGAGACTTCAAATAACCCAGTTAAAGTACACAATTCGAAGTTGTATAATTGAAAAGTGTAGTGAGATCCAAGCCTAAGATCTAAAACGCCATGGCAGTGTAGTGAGATCCATTACCAAGATCTAAAACGCCTGGGCAGTTTTAATGGTTCGGTTCAGTGGTTGTCAGATTTAAGCCTCCAGTTCTGTTCATTAAATGGTTTTTAAAGTTAAGTGAGCCACAAACAGTTTCGGTTTGGTTCAATGGTTCATGCTTAATACATAATCATTGCAATCTTAGAGTTATCAAAGATTAAAAACTTTAAAAGACTTAATTTATGTCTTTGTTATGTCTATTACATTGACATGAACCAACTAAACCATACGTCCTTATTTTAAATATCTTAGCTTAAATCATGTACTTTGAATCACTGGAATAGTGTTATGTACCCACTGATCTTCATTATCTAGATTTGTTTTGTAGTCCAGAGAAACAAAATGTAGTCTGGAAAACTTAAAGACTTTTGGCAGCTTATTCGAACTAAAGCCCTACTTACATGCCCTGATTACTCAGCTGAGTTTTCGTCTGATTTGCTATCAACCCGAGTAAACAGGTGTCTAACAATCAGCAATCAGCTGAAAAAGAACCGTTTCGAATTGACCTGAGCACTCAGCTGGGGTATTATAGGGTTACCTTATTTAAGTCTGCTAGTGATTCCGCTACCTGGCCTTTTATACAATCGATTTACATTGGTTATCGATTTTTAGCTATCAATGAGCTTCTCAGGCAAGTGTAAATCCTTAACTAAGCTGCTCAGCTGATATTTTTGACACTCAGGTCTGACGAAAACTCAGCTGAGAAATCAAATTGTGAAAAAAGAGTTTAACACACAAACTTGACCAAAAAATTCCAAGAATTCGATGAATACAGAGGGAAATTATTGAATTTGCGTTTGAAGCACGCGCCAATCTCAAGCTTGAACCCATCATGAAGTCCAAGATGCGGCTCGCGAACCGGATTTTAAGCCTTTCGAACCTTGGTTCATATCATATTAGGGCGAAGAAATAAAATTGTTCCATATTTTCGGCGAATTTAAGGGTGGAGGTTCATTTCGGCAGTTAGAACCCATCTAAGGTCTGAGATTCGGCTCACAAACCGGCTTCTTAAGATTTGTATACCCTTGCAAAGACTATCATAGTTTTGCACAGATGTTTAGACGCTTAGAAATATTCATTTTCGACCCGATTAAGATTTGACCGTCCGTCTGTCTGTTTCAACGCAAACTAGTCTCTCAGTTTTAAAGCTATAGAGCTGAAATTTTGCACAGTGTCTTCTTTTTGGTGGACGCTACTAATATGTCGGAACCGACCGGATCGAATGACCATATCTCATAGCTGTCATAGGAACAATCGGTCGGAAAAATAGTTTTAGTGTGAAAATCTTTTTTCTTTTCAATGGAAACGTCTTCAAACTTGTATTCATAGGTTTCTCTGGTTTTTTATAATTCTGCCAAATTTGATAAAAATCGGACAACTATAACTGGTATAGTTGCCATACAAAAGATAGGTGTGAAAAATACTCTTAGTTAAAAAAACGTTTTGGTTTTTAATGGTAGCATTCTGGAATTTTGTATTTGTTTGTTTTACATGCTTTCACCTAATTCCACACATTTCCAAATCGGATGACTATATCATATAGCTCCCATACGGAAAATGGGAAAAAGAGTATTTTTTGAAAATATTTAAGCTAGCACTTGCAAGGGTATAAAAATTTCGGCACAGACGAAGTTAACTTTGCTTTTTCGTTTCATTATATTTTTACGATGTTAATTCCTAATTTTAAGAAATTTTCGTGGTAAGTTTTAAGTGTACTAAGTCGAATATTTGTATAGTTTTTGGACCATAGCTTCTAAAAGCTTGATGACATCAGAATGTGTAAATGTAGTAAGATTAAGAACACATTGGTCTTATAAAAAGTTTATTTTGTGATTTTTTTTTTAATTGTCTGATAAATTATCCGAATTTTTAAACTTGGGTGAAAAAGTACAATTTCTCAGAAAAATGCATATTAATCACATTAAATCAAAATAATGGTCTCAGAACAACACTTTGATTTTTGTTTTTCCTGATTGTTATTCAACTAAGTAGAATTAATTACATAGAATTAAGTTTGGTTTGAATAGGTTAATAAATGTGTCTACAGGCCCCAAAAAAGTAAACAAACCTCGTTCAACACACGTTTATGCATATTTATCTCAAACCTGAAATGGTGGAGCGAAAACGCACAATTTATTTGAATACATTAGGTACATTTGCTAACGTCTATGATTAAAAAAGGTTTTTTTTCTGGACACTTGTGTTATCATTCTGAAACTAGCGTATTTTTGACAGAAGAGGCATGTAATAGCCCATTATGCCAACATGAGATTGATTTTTAATCAAAATTTACCGTGAGATATTCAAAAGTTTAGGTTTGACCCCTTTTGGAGGTGCCTTAACCAATTGTCAAGCGAATATTTGATATTACATTCCCAATGACTCTGCCCTTGTTTGCTGAATTTTGTAGATTTTGATCTTGAACCATTAACAATTAGGTTCAAATTGTTGTGGGCGAACGCGAGCCTAGGTTACAGATAAAAAACTGGATATGAGTTGATTGCTTACAGAAGTTGCTTCAAAAGGAATTTCAGGGTCTTATCCCTAAAATGCTAAAATGCAAAAATGCTCCAGACTTTTGTCAAAGCATTTTCTTCAGTTCAGTTTCTGTTCAGTTTTTGTGGTTTTTCTATTTTGTCATCAATTTTTATCAATAAGCAAATATTTGCTTTATGCCCCAGGCCATGTCGTAATTAGATTAACTTGCACCTGTGTCTGTGCCTGCATTTGTACTCGGACTTGTGTGTGTGGTTGTGTGTTGTGCCAGTTTCTTTGTGGGTTTTGGGACCTACATAAGCCGCCTACCTCTGGGCACTTGTCTTTATTTATTTGCTTTTATTCAACTTATTTTTTATTTATTTTGCCTGTCTTCTTGGAAGTACAAATTTACTTTTATTTATTTTCGGAGCATTAAGTAAGTTCTCTGTCCATGCAATTGCATTGCTGGTGATGTGGTTTAGGGGTGGGGGGTGGTGGCAGGGTCATAACATTTTTCGGGCTTTATCTGTCACTTGATTTGTTTTTTTAGGGCAATATTGATAGTGCATTATGGCGGTATGTGGAACGTGCTCTCCATTGATAATGAGGCAGCAGTCCAGGTAAAATAGAGTGTAACTTTAACAGGGAGAATAAATCCCATGAGTCATGCCATTAAACTTAAACAAAGTGCGCCAAAAATAGAGTTGCATGGCCAAAAACAGGCTTGGTGTAAGTTGTTGCAGTTCTTTGTGGGGTAGGCAGCCACAGAAACAACAACAACAGTACAATGACCGAAAGTTTTTGCCAAGCAAAAAACACCCGCAAAAACGTAGTAGAAAAATGGGCATGCAAGTTACTACTAAAACCTGTTAGTCAAAGCAGCACAACAACAACAAAAACAACAGCAGCAGCGACTACAGCCGCGGCAGCGCAGCACTAAAAATTCCGATCTTCCAGTTACTGGGCTTTGGCGCTTCGGCTCCATTGGAGTTTTTTTATACCCTGTACCGTAGGTACATAGAGTATATCAAGTTTGTGCAAAAGTATGTAACAGCCAGAAGGAAGCATCTCCGACCCTATAAAGTATATATATTCTTGATCAGCATCTACAGCCGAGTCGATATAGCCATGTCCGTCTATCTGTCTGTCCGTATGAACGCACAGATCTCAGATATGATAAGAGATAGAGGTTTGACATGTATAGAACATATGATTCTTTTGTCTGCAGGCAGATCAAGTTTATTTTCAATTTTGGACACGCCCCCTTCCGCCCCCGCAATTTAGAACAAACCTCATATCTCCCACAGTTTTAAAGATAGATGGTTCGTTCCTTCTAAACATATTTTCTTATCGGGATTACTTATCGATCCGCCAAAGGAATGGCGAAGATCGGATGAACGGTTGTCGAGTTATGATCAAAAGACTATTCGCTGCTGCTTTCAGCTGCTACTGCAGCATCAAAATTTGTGGTACAGAGTATGTTATAGTCGGGCTTGACCGACTTTCTTTCTTGTTTTTTATCTACAGGTTTTTAAGAGAGAGAGCGAGAGCGCCCGCAAGAGAGAGAGAGAGAGAGAGAGAGCGGCAAACAAACAGGTATAACTGAACATCTTTAAGTAAGAACCAGCCGACCAAAATGTACACTCTGATAACATATGAAGGTGAGCAACAAAACAGAAGACGGAGCAGCACAACAACAACAATGGGAAATGTCGACGCACCCTTTTCTTATTGTTGTTTTTGGAAGATATTGTTGAAGCGCAAAACCACATCCCGCTTGAAACGAATTAACGTAGCTCAAAGAGGGGGGAAAGAGGTAACAAATTCTAAAAAAAAGAGTAGCGGGTGGCTTGGTTCAAACAGGCAGAGACGTCGATTATTGTTGTTGTTGTTGTAGCTGCTAAGCCGGACATGGCAATTGCCTGAGATGGCGCGTTTGGGGGTGGCAGGCGGCTTACAAATGCAATTCTACTCAATTTATAACAATTAAACATTCGTATGTATGTATGTACTTTGCTTTTGTTTGTTCTTACACACCTTTTTTTGGGGCACGTTTCGCCTCTTGATTGTAATCCCAGGCTCTAAATAATCCACATAATTCAATTATGACGGCGGTAAAAAAAACAATTTTTTTTTTACAACTATTTGTTGCACATTTTGCGACTGCCGCGCGCAGTCGCAGTCAGCGTCTACGTCAACAGCGACGGCGCAAAGGAATGCGCAAAACTTGAAATTTGGCAATGGCCAACAATGTGTAAGAAACAAACACTTTTCCACTTCACTTTGGCAAATTTATGCTAAATTATGCCCGAGATAAACACTTTACACTTGCTGCGTTGTTGATGTTGCAATTTTGTATGTTGTATTTTTGTTATTGCTTTTCTTTTCTTTCTTGGAAATTTTTTGCGAATCAACTAACATTCAACACCCGCGCCCGACAAAATTTTTCCAGAGACTGCAAGACACAATTTGAGCGAGAGCCGATGGAGAGCAAAAAGAGCCGGTATTTGAGTAAGTTTTATAGGGATGCCACCTTGTTAAAACCACAAAAACGGCTAGATTGACGATCATAAGTAACGGTTATTTTTCAAATTTACCTGTTGATCTAAAGATTGTTAAACAGTAGAAATGCATATTGTCAGGATAAAACAACAAGGAAAACAGCAATTAGTGCTCATTTTCTGTAGCATTTTGTGAGCATGGTTTATACAGACAAGACAGCTCAAATTGCGGGGAAATACACAAAATAGCCAAGGGCCTTTTTTTAAACAAATAATATAAAAGTACTTTTGCCGCAATTTAATTCAACTTGTTTTATTGAATGTTGTATACTAGATACGGAATTTACCGAAAATGCCGCCAAGTTAAAGACAATTGGTATCCTACTGGGTTCAAGGAGACACAAATCAAGTCAAGGAATTATTCAATCTTGGCTTGTTTTAACGAAGTAAACAAGCTGAGGAGTTATTGAATTGGGGAATTTTTTAACAAATTAAATAAATATTCTATCCAAATATTCTAAAATATCTATAGTATTCCAGGAATTCAGTCTTGGCTTGGTTTAACAAAGTAAACAAGCTGAGGAGTTCTTCAAATAAAACAAAACTAGTTCTCTGAAATGATTAGAAAAAATAGAAAATTCCGTAACCCAGTTGGAGCGCTCGATTTTTCTCTTCTAGTATTTGACTTGTGAAAAATTCAAAATTTCCAGAATTCAACAACTTCATAGCTCAACTGGCGGTCGTGAATACCCTTAATATTATTGCAATCCACGAAATTGTTGAAAATTTTTGGAAAACATTTTTTTAAATTTCCCCTTACTGGCTTGAAAATAGCTAAGTTGTCAGCAAATACTGGGTTGCAGCCGCCGGCGGTCTGGCAGCTCGTTTCAAAAACGCGTTAATTTGGTATTTTTACCTCAGGCCTGGCAACTGGTCACTCAATGGGAAACTTTATTTTGTTTAAACAAATCAAAATAAATGATTGAAATTAAGGCGAAATTAGTGCGAGCCGATTCGGCTATCTATGCCACAGGTGAACGTGTAGAGTGCCTGATAGAATTCACACACAAAATATTCGCCGACGAAAAGAACCAAACAAATCAGAGAAATGCCAGCGAAGCAAGGTAAAGTAAAAGGGGATGGAGAAGGGCAGACAAATTAACTAAATCTCCTTTTGTTTAGCCTGGAGAACTTGGCCTGGGCCTCGGCTCAGTTGCATTGCTATCGCAAGAGCAGCTATGCCAACTTGGACAAAACGGTGGAACTGGCCGAACTCATTGGACGCACCGCCTTGGATGCTGTGACTCAGGCGCCTGGGGAAGTGATTGTGGCCACTAAACCCAAGATTCTGTTCTGTGATCTCAAGCTACAGCCCGGCGAGACCAAGATTTGTAAGTGAACTCACCAGAATTTGGAGTTAAAGCTAAGCTAAATCCTTGCAGATTTCTTCAATGAGTTTGTGCCACGCGATGGACCGCCCACCTATCGTGGTCATGACATCAGATACTTCTACAAAATCACCATAGCCACCCAGAGGGTCAAGTCCAAGGTGCAGACTTTAACTGTGCCCATACGGGTGCTGCCCATACCCATTATTCAGCGTCCGGATGAGTTGCCCGTGACGGTGGAGACAAACGATGAGTTGGCTCCCACCAATCCGTTTCTGGAGAAGCGTGAGATCAGCGAACTGGAAATATCCTGGCATCATTTGAAGGTAAACTCTTCAGCATCAACATAAACCCCAGAAGATTCATTGTCTTACTAATTGCAGAACGTTACCGCTCGCCGTGCACCCAAATTCTATCGCATCTCCAACAAGCGTGGCTTTGTGGGACGCTTCTGTCTGTTCAAGCCCGCCTATAAGCTGGGCGAGGACATCGTAGGCAGCCTGGACTTTGATCAGTGTCAAGTGCGCTGTGTGCAGTTCTCGGTGAAATTACAACAGCAGGAGTTACCCATACGCCCGCAACCCGCCTCTGCTTTACAGACCCAAATCTCTGACGATGCCTCCTCCATCAATTCCTTTGACCTGGCCAGCATAGCAAGTGGCATTGCAGTGGATAATTTGCACAAATCTGCCACCTCGGGCAGTTCCAGGGAAAAGGATGTGCCGCTGCCCACGGGCAAATTGTCTACCATTTCCACCACCCACCAAGTGTGCTATGCCACGCTTCAGAGCCAAGTGGTGGTGCCCATTCCTCTACATGTGACACCCACTTTCCGCACCGAACTGGTTGAGGTCAAATGGCGATTACATTTTGAATTTGTTACCAGCATTATGATGGATTTTGGACAACCCAATCCAGAGTCGGGTGAGCTGAAAGCTCCCGCCGAGCTGCCAGTGGAGACAATGGTGTGGAATCTGCCAGTGACCATTTATGCAGCCAATCCATTGCAGATTTATGCGCCAAATCAAACGTTTAATTTGTTAATCAAATAAAAAAAAAAGTTGTTGCAAAGTTTTTAAATGTGGCGCGCTTTGAGTTTATAGTGTTACACAGAGTTGCCAGACTGTTGGGATTTTAGAGATGAGCGAGTGAGTGTGGTGAAAGTAACTGGCAAATAAAATAATATTTTCAAAATCTGGACCTTGACACCACAAAAGAGGTTTGGAAAAGTTCAGCATTTACTCTTAGCTTACTCCGCTGGTTGCATATAGACTTAAGTTCTGCCAGACTTATTCAGGCTTGTAAAAGTTAGAAACTCCATAAAATTCGATAGAATGTGCCTTCACAAGAACCAACTCCTCCTTATCCTCATCTTAACCTTAAGTTACTCCCCTTACACGAGTACTTTCAAACTCAAAGCTACAACACCACAAAAAACCTCCGTACCAAAATTAAAGATGTTTCACATCAAAAACAAAGCACAATTTACCCAAATAATTTCGACCCCACATCCGGGTCCGTCCTCATTTAAATCAAATAAGAATAAAATGAATTACATATGTCATTTTCGATTTGTCTCACCCTGTGTTTGCAACTCGAATGGTCCCACTAAACCAAAATAGTCTATGCCATCGACTATCGAAATTGTTTTCTAGCCATCGATAACCGACTGTCAGCCTTGCCACCTAGTTATCACAGACAATTCCGCATAAATAAATACTTGTTTTGTTCACAAAATCCCAGCAAGAATATGTATCAAGAATATCTAAACCAGCTGCAAACCTCCATTGCTCCCTTGGGCTCTGATGAGCTCAAGGAGCTGCTCAACAACGACAACAAACTAGACGAAAAGGTGGATGAAGTTCTGGAGGTACTGAGGCAACAAAAGACAAGTGTCTTTGAGGACAATCGCAGTCGTGCCGAACGCAACATCGAAAAAGAGCCACAAATTATTGAACTGCGCGGCAAGCTGGCCGAGCTGACGGAAGAGGGACGCACTCGCTGTGAAACCGTCCAGGAGAAGCTGTCACAAATGAAGGAGAAATCCGGCGGCGTCAGCCAGGAAACCGCCTTGGCCCTACTGCAGACGGCGGCCTCTGAAAGCGAAGAGCAAACCGAGGAAATGGTCAAGAAATTCAACGAGAGTGAAATCAATGTGGAGGCTTTCCTCGACGATTTTCTCAGCAGTCGACGACAGATGCACTTGCGCAGGCTCAAGGCCGAAAAGATGCAGGAGCTCATCAGGAAACAGAGACATAGTGGAGCAGCAGCAGCTGGAGGAGGAATTCCTGCCTATGGCAATATGCCGCCAGGCAGTGGCTTCTATCCAACGCCAGGTGGTGTTCCCTATCCCATGATGGGTCCCTTGATGCCCATGCCACCGCCAGCCAGACCATATTGAAAACAATACACATGATTAGCACTTAGTCGGTAGAAACTGCCATCAAAGGGGGGACAAAATTATTGAGGATGACTCATCGAATGCTTTGTTTGTTTATTCTAAATTACGTATATCTTGTTGAAGTAAGTTTGTACAACATCAGCAATAGCAATCAAGTAACTTAAGTCAATGCCACTTCAATATAAAAATAAAGCCTTACGTTCGATTTATGAGGAATCTGCGAAATTTGACTACGCTGGAGAGGTGACTTCATCAAAATGAGGAGACCACTAGGGGCTTGAGTGCTGGGGATGCCCTTGCTTAAGCCGGAGTAGACGAGGCAATCACTGGTTTAAAGAGATTTGCCTAACCTAAACCTATTTGTCGAACTCCACAAGATATCAAAGCCGTAAAAGATCGAACTCGTCGAAATCCACTGCGCAAGCAAAAAAAATTCTGTCTCGTGAGATGAATGTCAGCATGGACGGAATGTCGCGCATCACAAAACTCAACATAACCCTTGAGTTCGTCCAAATCCACTGCGCAAGCAGACAATCATGTCTCTAGAGATGAATATCAGCAACGACGAAATGTCGCGCATCATCATTATGACTTGGGGCTCACAACAGCCTTAAAAAAAACCGCTAGACAAAATCGTCACTGTTCAACGCCAAAATACCACCAAATGTCAGACGGTCACACTGTATTGTTTTTCTTTACATTGGGTAATTTGCATAAAATTAAATTCATTTAATTAATAATAGTGAAAATACAATAATGTTTGGATGATATGTGGAGACCAGAAGTCTTAGGCAATGCCCTATATGGCTTTCTCACTGAAGCACTTTTCCATAAAAGTTATCGCCATCTCTGAAAATGCAGCAAGCTTTCTCACTGTGCTGTTCTTCGTTTACAATTTACTGAAGAATTCAAATTTAAGTTTTATAGTTGCTATAAACAAAAACCTAATGTTGGCAAGGGCTTAGTGTTTAACTTCCTTTAAATTAAAAGCATACTCAAGTATGGTATAGAAACTATCGAACAATCGAATAGATAACATGTAATGCGACTATCATTTTGCAAAATGCAATTTTCTGCCACCTCATGGGTCCATATACAATTGAATGGTCGAAAATATACATTTTGCTGAAAATGTGAAAATCCAGTTGTGCTAATCGTTTTTGCTAAATTCAATCCTCAATAAACTCAATTTTTAACCCAGCTAAATTCGATCAGCTGTTTAGCCCGTCAAGGTTGCGGCACCACGAGTTTTACGCTGGATATGAGCGAACGCAATAAGTTTGTCTGAGAACTGACCCAGCTAAGAGACCAGTCGGCAGTTCTAGCAGCCTTTTTAGCTATGGGTTTTTTTTTTAGTATGGAGTTGACGTCCAGCTAAATCGACTTAACTTGTCAAATTCCAGTTAGCTATTTTTTTCTCAACAACAGTTACCCGATAGCGATTAATTCCTGTAGCTGCAGCAGTGTGACCATATCAACAATTTAGATATTTTTGTAATAAACCTGCAGTTTTTAGCCGGCTCGAGGTCATGTTAATGCTTTCGCATAACTTTAAACGGAGACACAACATAATAGTTGTAATAGTTTTTGCCGGTAATTTGTTTGCGAAAAACTTGAATAAAATTGTTTTGCTATAGATGAAGTGCACTTGTTTCCCTGCACAGCATACCAAAGGAAAGTTGACTCCAAAAAAAAGTCATCTGCAGTGATAAGTAAATGGCCACTTGCATAAGAACGCAGCGGCAGTTTCAGTTTGCACTCGAACCACAATGAATGATTCGTGTTAACAATTCTAGTTACAATAAATTGAACCGCACTTGATCTCTAATCATGGCAAGAACTATTTAGAATGCTGATTTTGACAAGCTGAATCGGTGCACAAATTTGATGTCATCCAAATCAGTAGACTTATTAGGGCTCTGCCTGTTTTCTCTTGCAGTATTTATTCGCTGCACTGCCTCTTCGTATTCCATTATTTAAAATATTGTTTACTTATATACCAGAAAATGTATCATCAATGAATAAAATAAGCGCAGCAAGTGGTTGAAGCTAGCTGTGTGTCTATTGATAAAAATATCGATAACTCTATCGGGACTGATCTAGCGGTTAACTTCGATCGGGGGAAAAGCAGCTGTTAAGTTGTATGACATCCTCAAGTCCGGCTAACCAATCCGCCAAGTTGAAATCGGACCTAAGCTTAAATAAAAACTAAGAGATAAAAGTTAAAAACTGTTGTTTATTGTTTACAATTTCATTCGTTTTCGATTTCCTTTTGCATTTAAGTACATATTGCTGTGGTTCAGGTAAATTATTAATTAAAATTAAAAAAATTGTATTTTAAAACATTCTTGCGCTGGGTTTTAAGTTAAGGGATTATGTTATTAACTAAATTAATACAAAAAAATACAATTTTGGATTAAAAACGAGACATCATATTAAATAATTTCAATTAAAATGGAAAAACGAGGCCAAGGCTAAGCGGCATTTAAAGCGGTTCGTCTTATCTTAAGGGTATAAGTTGGTTAGAGTGCTGAGAGATGGGGTTAACTAATTAAGTTGGAAGGATTGTGCTGGTTGGTGTGTGTGTGTGTGTGTGTGTATGATTGATATAAACATATTGCCCATCGATTTCAATTTCACTTTTGCATTTTTAGTTTTTCTCTCTGAGAGAATGGTTAGTCTTTTCTGGTATTTTTGTTTAGTTTTTGTATTCCCCGCGAATGTTCCATATATCCTATATAAATATATATATATTTGTGGGTCCATTCCAGAAAATGAGATAGAACTTGATCTACCGATAATGAAATGAACCCCTTTAGTTGATGATGTTTTGCAAAAAAGTTTATATATAAAATATGTGTCTCAACTTTGACGGCCGGTTTCTTCACTTTAAAAGCTTACGAATTTGATGTTCCTACAGATCTGAAGGTAACGCCATCATGACGAACCAAACTCCCTCATCCATTTCTCATATTTATCCAAATCTGCCCGCGACACGCTTTTGTTGCAGCGACTCATGGCCTCATTGAAGTCCTTGTTGGACACAGGCAGATCCACCTCTTCGGTGGCCAGCTGGCGTATCTGTTCGGGCGTCAAGCCCGCTATCTTACGTCGCATTGACATCATGCTGGCCTCTCGGCACACATTTGTAATATCCGCTCCGGAGTAGCCCTTGAGTTCGTTGGCCACATAGGTGAGATCTACAGTGTCATCGACCTTAACCTCACGCAGATTGATCTTCAGTAAGGCCTCCCGACCCTCATCCGAAGGCAACGGTATGTAGATGCGTTTTTCCAGGCGCCGACGCAAGGCCTCATCAATGTCCCAGGGGAAGTTGGTGGCTGCCAGCACCATCACCACTTTGGCCTGTTCCTCGCCACCACCCACGCCATCCATTTGCACCAGCAGCTCGGATTTGACGCGTCGCGAGGCCTCATGCTCGGACTCGGAGCCTCGCCTCGAGCAAAGCGAATCAATCTCATCAATAAATATGGTACTGGGTGCATAGAAGCGGGCCATTTCGAAGAGCAAGCGCACCATTTTCTCCGATTCGCCGCGATACTTGGAGGTCAGGGTGGCAGAGCTGACATTGAAGAAGGTGGTGCCGCATTCGGTGGCCACGGCCTTGGCCAGCATGGTTTTACCCGTGCCTGGGGGTCCCACCATTAAAACTCCCTTCCAGGGTCGTCGTATGCCCTGTGTAATGAGAGTAAACAACGTTAAGATAAGCCACCTCGCGCTACATGATTCACTCGACAGTGATGACGCACCTTGAAGTAGTCGGGCATTAACATGGGCAAGACAACAGCCTCCTCCAGCAGACGTTTGGCATCATGCAAATCGGCTATATCGCTCCAGCGCACCTTGGGATCCTTTTGCAATATGTCACGTTCTGAGGGTAGCAGGTAAAAATGTTAGCTTCAGCTCTTACCTCTCCCCGCAAAAACACACAACCTACCCAATATATCCACTAGCTCCGCTTCAATATGATTATTGGGCTGAAATTTGCGCTCCTCCTCGGTGGACGGCGATTCGCCTGCCTCATTGCCTTCACCTGCTGCTCCATTATTGCTGCCTGCCGTGGAGTCCTCATCTTTGACTTCATTGTTGTTCGTAGTGGATAACTTGCGTCCAGTCGCACGTCCATTGGTGGAGGCACGAGTACTGTTTGTGCTGGCGGTGGAGGAGCGTGGTGCATTGCGAGCTGTACCGGGACCATTTCTGGTCGTGCTCTGTGGTATGCGCTGCTGCTGTCCACCTGCCGTGTTGCGTCTAGCAGCTAAGGCTCGCCGACCCACTACCTGAGTGGTGGCTGTGGTGGAGGGCGGCGGTTTGGGTGGACCCCAGACATCTGGATCTTTGGGCGGTGGTGTCCAGATATCTGGATCGGGTTTAAACCAGGCGGCGGGATCTTTATGCACACTATTGCCCTCGTCACTGAGCTGAGTGCGCAGCTTGTGTGCAAATTTGGTAGTCTGCAAGTCCAGCGAGATGTCCTGCAGTGTGCGTTGTATGGCCTTGACTTTGGCATGTTCCTGGCTTATCTGCTGATTGATCTGCAAGAGAAAACATTGTACTTTAAGGGTAATTTGCAGGCGAGTGCAATGAACTTACCATACTCCATTTGCCCTTGCGCATGGGATCGGCTGTGCCCTTGAGCAATCTGCCCAGCATACCCTGCAGCCCCTCATAGTAAATGCAGGCCGAGTCATAGTTACCCGTCAAAGCCATGTCTCTGGCTAATTTGGCATTCTCGCATATTTCTTCAATCGTAGTTTTGGCCATTACGGTCATTCCTACGCAAGTGGTTGTCTTTTGCTTGCCACCTCGCAGTAACTACGGAGCCGAACAGGTTGTTGTCATTGTAACCAAAAACGAAACACCAAGATTAGTTCCCAATTAAAGCGAAATCTCTCTCTCTTCCGCTCTCGCATACGATCGCTTGCTCTCGCTCTTTGTGCTATGACAATAGAACGGAAGCAACTGCGTCACACGCACACGACACACAGATGCAGGTAAAAATGGAAAGTGAGAGCCCAAACTGTATAAAAAGAAGCGAGCCAACGACCGAAGTCAAAGTGCCGTTGCTTTGCTTTGCTAATTATAAAGCACACGCGAATTGCGCGAAATTGTTGTCACCAAATTTAAACGCGCTCCCATTTCCATTCCACTTCTATGCGGGAGCCACCAAAAACGTACACAAAAATGCCATTAAATTATTATAGCCTCGCTTGCCACAAATAAGGCTTGCGACCTTGTTGACTTGAATAATTCTTTCAACTTAAACGACGTTAAATAAAACTTCGTATGCAAAAAAAAGCACCAACACAAACGCACACACACTCACTCACACAGACACACCGACATGCAGGCTAAGAAAAAGAACACAGCTCGGGTTTCACCCCCCGCCGCAAAACACACAATAACAACAAAAACCAATGTTTTTCTAAATAATTCAACACTTAATTGCACTTGGCTTGTTTTTAGGCATAGTTTAAAACAATTTTCATTTTGGTATTAGCTACGTGGGGGCGTCTGCGCTGACTGCGGCGGAGGCGGCATCAAGACCCTCACTTTGCCTTTTGGCTGTCGCTGGCCAGGCATCGGACTTACGGTTATGGACATTAGTGCACTGGCTTTGTTACGCGGCGTTGCAAGCTTAAAGTTGATATAAAAACTTAAATAGTTAATAATTAAAAGCAATGCTTTAGCTAAAACAAACGGCTGCCTTCGTTATGTGTTTGTTAATACTGGCAGTGTGACCGTTTGTGAATAGTCTTAAAATGCCATACATAGAATACGAAATTTTGCCAAAGAAGGTACTCGTTTAGGTGCACAGTGTACTAAGTTGTATGGCAACTGCGGCTAAAAATACTTCTGGTATATTTGTATATTCAGGGGCAGACAGAAAAATGAATAACAAAGTTTTATAGATGAAAATTATCTGCTTGCAGGTGTAAGAAGATTTTGTCTCATACATGTCAAGCTTCTATCACTTAAGGCCAATTCACTCTAGCCAATTTTTACCGTCTTCCGTCACAGATGGTACTTAAGAACTTGCAGTGCCAAGTTTTCTCAAAATATGCCCCCATCAGCTGGGCATGTTCCTATCTCATGCTGTTGCACTCATCGTGCATGAGATATATCTGTGACTACCGTAACCGACGTAAACAATGTGAGCGCGGCAAGTGATTGTCAGATTTCAAACCGTTGAAGAAATAGGTAAGTTTTTATTTTGTGTTTCTGAATATAAGAGTTCAATTGTTTAATGTTTGCAGGAAATCAGTGCTCAAAACGCCTCTTTCTAAAACAGTCTTTTGGATTTGCTAAAGCAAAATAAAAAAATAGACTGATTCGAGTCTAAAACCCTTGTTAAAGCTGAATTACACTAGGAGTGCGTTATGCGTTAATAGCCAACATTCAGCTTTTTTTGTATGAGAAAAAAGCCGATTGCTAGCTATTAACGCATAACGCACTCCTAGTGTAATTAGCCTATTGATTAAAATTTAAAATTATTTATTTATTTATTTTATAAGATCATTGATTCAGTTCAAACAGCAGAAATTTAAGTTTGTCAGAGTTCAACAAAGGATCTACAAAAACATCGCTCATCACTGATTCAAATTGTACCGCACCATCGCTATCTGCCACTTTCCAATGAACGGTCACACCAATCATCGTTTGTCATTCGGTTGTTATCGGTTCTTAATATTGTGGCTTAACGTGATTAAAACATTCTTCTTGTGAAATTTAACATATCACGCAACCAACGGCGATCCAGCCTTAACCCACAACATGACAACGCCCACCCGTGCCACCCTTGAGAAGGCTCTGAAAAGCGATGCCAAGCTTCAGTCGGCTGCCACACAGATAGCCAAGGGCAAGTTATCAGCCGCCTGGAATGCATTTCCCTCTTTTGTAATCTCTTTGTTATTCCATTTCTTATTAGATTTGACTGCAGGCTCCTATGACATAGCCCTGCTGGCGGAGGAACTGGGATTTGCATTGACCTCGCTGGAAATGGAGCAACGTGTGGCCGGCACCAAGCTGTTGTCCGCTGTGCTGGTTGCTTTGCCTGAGGATCTGCTGAATAAGCAACAGCTGGAATTCTTGACAACATTCTATACGGACCGACTAAAGGATCATCATAATGTCATGCCAGCCATAATTGATGGCATTGAGGCGTTGGTGCACATGAAGCAGCTGCCAGCGGCCTGTGTGCCCGAGCTACTAAGGGCTTTCTTCCAGCATACCACCTGCCAGTCACAGACACGCGGCGATCGCACCAAGTTGTTCCATATATTTAAGTACCTGACGCTGAACTTCCCTAAGGGTGAGAGCACTTACTGCAGATGTGGAGTTATAAATTGAATTGTGTACACTTTTGACAGAGCTCCAGACCATGGCCGGTGACTTTCTGTATGGCCTGATCAACTCCATTGATGGCGAACGGGATCCCCGTAATCTGGATATCATTTTCAGTTTTATGCCCGAGTTTCTGGCCACGTATCCTTTGTTGCATTTGGCTGAGGAAATGTTTGAAATATTTGCCTGCTATTTTCCCATTGATTTCAATCCCAGCAGTCAGGATCCGACTGCTATAACACGAGATGATCTGGCGGCCAAGCTGACGCAGTGTTTGGTGGGCAATAATGACTTTGTCGAATGGACTGTGGCGCTGGCTGTGGAGAAACTGGAAAGTGAGCTAATGGTGGCCAAACTGGACTCCATCGAGCTGTTGGTATGATTTGAATGAAATCGCTTTATGACTAGATGCCCTCTGACAAATCTTGCTTTAATTTTTTTTAGCACCAAGCCGCCCTAAAGTTTCCGGCGTCTGTGCTGGCACCGCATTTTGATCAAATTTGGCAGGCCCTCAAGGCCGAAACCTTTCCCGGTGCCGATAATCAGGAAATCTTAAGATTCAGCCTCAAAGCCTTGGCCGCTTTGCTTAAAGGCGCCAGCCAGCTGCCAGATATAAGCCACAGCTATCAAAGTACAGTGCTTGGCGTAATCCTGCCTCATTTGAGCGATGTAAATCAGCGACTCTTTCATCCTGCCACCACCATAGCTCTAGTCTGCGTGGCTGGCGATGCTCTCTTTGCGGCGGATAAGATTCTAAATAGTTTCCTGCTCAAGTTAAAGGCTAGCGACTTAGTGGCCACACAGCCAGAGCAACGCATCAAGATCTATCACATTGTCACTCAGGTCTACAAACTATGTGAGGTATCAGATGCGCTGAAGCAGCTGGATCGTGGTATACTAGAATCGTTGCAGGATGATGTCATAGCTGCTCTAAGACTGTGTGAACGTGAAGATTTCGATGCCAAACAGGAGGATTTGGAATTGCAAAAGTCTGCACTGGAATTGCTGAATGAATGTGCTCCCGCTTTGAGTGAGTCGCAGCGTGCCTTGGTTTACAAAGCACTGGTGCAGTTGATCGGCCATCCCACCATTAATCTGGACTTTACAAAACTCACCATGCGTTTGGGTGCCTTGCAGCCGGTGGAATTGCAGACCAACTTTATTGACATTGGCATACGAAATTTTGACATCTTTTCGGCGTTCATTAAGCGCAAAATCTATGCCAATCTGTTGCCTCTATTGCCTCAAATGGCTTTCACCCAACGCATTTTGGATTTGGTGATGACTCAAGTCTTTGGTGCCACCAATACGGAGCCTGCGCGTTTGTTGGCTTTGGAAGCCTTGAACACACTGTTGACGCAACAGGATCAGCGTTTTATAGTGGAACTGCAACTGCAATCTAATTTACTGCACCAACTGATCGAACTGGCACAGCACACAGATAACCTGCCGCTGGAATCGTTGGAGCAGGTAGCCGGTGCGCTGAGTCGTATCATACAACAGCTGCCTCTGTCCGAACAGAGTGCCATCATAAGCGAATATTTGCCGGGGCTGCAGCTGCACCTTACGGCAGATCTGTTTGTGGCCAAGGGTCTACTTGGTTATTTGCACAAGGACATTAGCCTGGATGACCACTTTGAGCGTCTGCTGAATGATTTAACCAATTTGTCGCTTAGCACGGACAATGAACAGCTACGTGAGATTGCCCATCATTTGCTAGCCAGTCTGGTTAACAAAATGGACAGCTCAGCTGCCAATAGAGGAAAAGTGAAAAAGATTATCGAACATCTGAAAAAGGCCATCAAAGAGGGGGATGTGCGCGCTGTAGAAATACTGGCCTGGGTGGCCAAGGGACTGGTGGTGGCCGGTTTCGAGGAGGCCTCCGAAATTGTGGGAGATGTGAGTATTAGAATTAATCACACTTACTCTGAACCAAACCAATCTTTACTTCTTTTCTCTTACTTTAGATCTCCGATCTACTCAAACATCCAACTCTCAGCACGGCTGCTGCCTTGGCCTTTGACATCATTGCAGCCGAATATCCTGAACTGGATCTGCCCGTTATCAAGTTCCTTTATAAGCAAAAGTTCTTCAACATTGTTATGAGCAAGCTGGGCAACAAGGTGTCCAACTATTGTGTACAGCATTTGAAGGCATTTATCTATGTGTTAAAGGCCACACCGCTGGCAGTCATAAAAGTGAATATCGAACAGCTGGGACCGTTGCTGTTCAAGAGTCTGGAGGAGCACAATGAGGAGCAAACTTTGAGCATAGCTTTGGGCATTTGTGAGAAATTTGTGCAGCAGCAGGATGCCTATTTCCAAGCACATTTGGATCATTTGTTACCCAGTTGTCTGAAGTTGTCTAACCATAGGGCGCAGCATACGATGGTGAGTTTACTTATTTACTTAACTTGTTTATAACTTTATTTTCTCCCTCTTTCCACAACAGCAAGTTCGTATGACGGCGCTACAGCTGCTCTTTGATATTACCAAATATCCCACATATGTCCTATTGCCGCACAAGGTGGATGTGACCCTAGCACTGGCTGGTGCTCTTGATGATCCCAAGCGTTTGGTACGAAATGTGGCGGTTAAGGCAAGGAATGCTTGGTTTTTGATTGGAGCGCCCAGTGGAGATTAGCCAAGGAACAAAACTTTTTTGTTATCAATTTTAGAAAGAAACGAGCTATGCCCAAAATTGATAATGTGTTTTTTTCATAAACTGAGTATAAAAATGCATTTTGAAAGACTGACACGTAAAAGCCTGTGTCTGAAAGTCGTTAGATACACATTTGGTGGCACTTTTAGACCACTTTAGGCAAACAGTGCAAGGGGCTTTTGAACTAGTTCTCTAGTACAATTTACTGTTGCTCTTGAGAGCAACTTATATTGTGTTGTAAGTTGATTTTTAGTTATAGGCCGTGTAGAACTAGCTGTAGGGATTTTAACATCTAGTAAGTTATGGTAGGTTGTGTGAGTTGAGGTGAGTATTTACAAATGCAAGTGGGTATTTACAGGTGTAGATGAATATTTACAGGTAAGTCGGACTATGTTACAAAAGGGTAATGCTCGAAGAGAGAGGCTATATCGCTCTACTCGCCAGGTCTGTGGAATGGATCCTCTTTAGCCTCCTTCGAGCTCTGATCCCATTTATTCCACGTCTTCTACGGAGACGTCTCGCTAGGATGTTTGCGTGGCACGCAACTTTATCTAGGTAGCGGGAAGCCTGCTTGTTAATAGTGTCTCCAACCATAGGGACTCCGCACTCTTTTTCAATGTCTTTTGTGCGAATGTACCACTCGGCACCAGTTTTTCTCCTGAGGATTTTGGCCTGAAAAACCCTTATTTTATTCAGGTGGGTTTTGGCAGCTATACCATATACCTGTACGCCGTACCTCCAGATCGGCGCAAGAATAACTTTATAGATAAGGACCTTGTTTTACAGCGACAGTTTGTTGTTGGCATTCAGGAGCCAGCTTATCCTTCTGGCCTTGCTACGCAATTTCTTAGCTACTTCGGCGGTGTGTTGCTTGAATGTGAGTCTTTTGTCCAAGGTAACTCCTAGATATTTATGCCCCAATTGGTGCGGAAGGGTCTCTCCGTGCAAGAACACGCCAGGACTAACATCCCTTCGGAGGGTGTGAGTAACGCAACAACATTTTTCCGGATTTACCGAGATATTCCATCTGCAGGCCCAATTCTCGAATTTTCTCAGGTACTCTTGGAGTGCGTCTGTTGCCATATAGACACACTTGTCTCGCACTGTGGGCATGTCAGAGGTGAAAAGGCTATACAGTGTTGGGCCTAGCACGCTGCCTTGAGGTACTCCTGCTCGAATCCTCTTTGTCTGGGATGCAAGGCCATCCTGGACCACTCTGAAGGTCCTGTCAGTGAGAAAATCTACCATTAGGTAGATTTGAGGATTGAGCGTTCCCTTTATTTTAGCCAGAAGGCCATCGTGCCAGACGCGGTCAAATGCCTGTTGGATGTCCAAGTACGCTGCCACAAGGTACTCCTTGGCGTGGAATCCTTCCAGGACAAAGTTGACCACTCTGTGTAGCTGCTCCGGTGTGCCATGTTTAAGACGAAAGCCAAACTGGAACTTTGGGATCTTAATAGATGGCGTTTCCAAGATTCTCCTTAGGATGCATCTTTCCAGCAGTTTGCCAAAGGCTGGGAGTAGGCTTATTGGCCTATAGGAGTCCAGTTCGCTTGGAGATTTCCCTGGCTTATGCAACATGACTATGTTAGCACTTTTCCAAGCGTTTGGAAACTAGCTAAGACGTAGCGCCGCATTGAAGATAAGCACCAGGAACAATATTGCCCTGGTAGGGAGCAGCTTTATTGTTCTGTTGTCCATCTCGTCGTCTCCAGGGGCTTTGTTGCTCTTAAGCGATTTTATTTCACTTTTTACCTCCTCTAAAGTGATGGGTGTACTTGGTAGCTCCATTTGGAGAGGGACTTCCAGTGTTTCCTGTGCCAACTGGACTCTGTTGGTCGAAGGAAGGGCTGGAACCTATCCTCCAGGTTACAGGCAAAAGCTTCAGATCGATCCTGAGGGTGCTTAGCCCATGTTCCATCAGGATTTCTGACTGGAAACTTAGGTCATCCTTATTGTGATTTCAGATATAGAGAACAGTTATGCTTAATTGATTTATGGGCCGGCAAGAGGATCCTAAGGTCAGAGACAAGTCTATTGGTATTGGTGGGGGCCACCAGACGGTCATGGTTCCTTCTGGTAAGTCTATTGATCTTGACGTTTAGTGGCTAGATGCCCAAGTCGTAGAATATGCCTCACCTAAAAGGAAGCATCAGTAACAGAGATGCGCTGTAGGATACTGTTTATGGAAGATTCAAATTTCTTTCTTTAGGTCAAGAGGAGTTCCAGAGCAAGTCCGAGGTATTAAACCGCAGAATCCAAATGTGAAATTCTTAAAATGTAATAGAAGGACAGGAGCATCTGTACCGGGTCTCTTAGAGTCCCTAACTAAAGGCATCTAAGAACTGCTGGGCCTAAGCTATCATCCATACTCGTCTAGTGCTGGAAGCAAGAAAAGCGGTATTGTCTGAGTAAGAGGCGATTAGGGTGCTATGAGCAACTAGATACGGCAGATTCGCGGTGAACAGAGAACAAGTAATACCCTGAGGTACGCCCGCAACAATTGGACGAATGCTTGAAGCTCGCTTGTAGGCTCAATCATTAAGCGTCGACCTCGCAGGGAGAACCAAAGTAGTAAATATAGTTCTGCAGGAAGCAGAGACTTCAGCTTAAATAGCAGGTCATCATGACAAACGCTATCGTAAGCCTTCTGAACATCGGGATAAACGGCAGAAAGCTTTCAAGTGGAGGCGCACAGTGTCTTCTACGAAAGCCGAACTGCTTGTCTGGTAAAACATCTCCAATCGAACTGCCAATCAGTTTTGGAGTACGATCCTTGTTCTACTTAGGTACCAGAGATTAGCAAAGAGTGCCTGTTTCCTTGACTTACACATTCCCAACATGTACAGTCAATTCAAAAACACCTTCATTGTCTTATTGGTACATATTTCTGTGACTAAGGCCCGATTTCTCAAAGTCCGGTTGGTCAACTTAGGCAGTTTAACCTAATTTGAGTGTCTCATGATATAGGCGGCGTAACCGGAGGAACAAACTTAAACGCTGCTCATCCACCGGTCAACTTTAACCGCGAGCTCAGCCCCGATGAAGTTATTGATATTTCTATCGATATACAAACAGCTGGCACACTTGCTTTGTTTATTTTATTATTTGCTGCAACACAAAATGTTTATGAATAAACGAATTCTTCAACTCCACGCAATGGAAATGCAATTCGAAGAAGCAGAGCATCGAATTTAAGTCCACTTTAATGCAAAACAATGACCAGCAACAGCCAATCGCATTAAAAAACAAACAAACCGAACCGAGTCAGCTGTTTACTCGTTCGTTTAGTCAAACAGTATGGTCACCCTGTAGCAGCGATAGGCATTTATCGATATCAGGCGAAAGTGCTGCTGAGAAAAGGAAATGACTTAACCGCTCGTCATCTTGAACAAATCTGACTGGTGGTTGGCTAACCGGAATTTTTGAGAAATCGGGCCTAAGGCCCTGGCTAGCTAATCGGCGGTCAAAATTTATTGCTCGAGATCACCAAGGTTACGCCACGCAAGTCACCCGCAGTAATAAGTTGGTCTCCGATCCTTCGATAACGTCAAACAGCATGAGACACTCAAATTCGTTTAGCCTGGTCAAGTTGACTAACCTGCTTCTAGGAAAGAGGTGTAGTGCTGTCGCTTGCCCCTCTACACCACTTTTCTAAGCTGCAGCTCACGCACTGCTAATAATACCCTTGTTACACTAGGAGTGTGCAAGGGCGTAGCCAGCTTTCGGCGAAGGGGGGGCCAAACAATTTTTCCAGCCCTTAAAACTCCAAAAACTTTGTTTTAAATTAAATTTTGTACTTTTTCCGATAACGGCTTGATTCCAGATGACATAAAAACTTATTTCAGCACAATACTCCATTCAAATATGGCTTCTTTTCATAAGCATTCAGATTTCAACACAGTTTAAAAGTATTCCATTCCTCTATATTCTATAATTTAAATTATTATAAGTTTCCTTGGATTCCTGGCAAATTCGTCCAACACACGTTCTTCTATTCTTCTAAAAATTATTGTAGAAAGAATAGATTTAAAAAACTGTCTATTTTCAGCAATAATTAATTCATGGGCACTTTTCATTTGGACGTCAACTGGCTTCTGTGTCAAAAACGAATTGGCTGATTGTGTGGCCTCCATATGGACGTTAGATGCAGCGTGAGACTTGCAGTGTTCATGCACTTTCTTGTAGTTTACAAGCGGTTTTACCACAAACGAAGAAACGACTCCACGTATTTTTACCGGCTTAAACAAAACACAGTATATACAAAAAGCTCCTTGCAATTTGCGTGAATAAGCCATCCAGGGCTTATACAATTCAAGCCAATTGAAGTTGAATTTGCGCTTACGGTTTTTTAGGCTGGCGTCGGCAGCAAAGTCATAGTTAGGTTGAGGCGCCCAGCAGTTAGAGAGAAGCTCATGCTTTTGGGCGTAAGTCATGACACTAGTTTGACTTATCCACACGCCTATATCATTAGGATGGCATTCATCTTCGTCCGTGTTGGCTGCACGTTCAGGACTCTTTTCGTTTTCATCTGAATCGCTTGGGCTGTGTCTCCGCTTTGAAGCTACATCAAAATTGTATATTGTAGTTATAAACGATTGCATGATTACAGCACATACACATGCATTAGTACTTACAAGAATAAGTTGAAAAAAACTTCCGAATGTCCATTTGATTTTATTTCTTTTTAGTAAAAAGTTTTTACACAAAGAGTGGAATACAGCCTTTGGTTTGGCTACGTTCGTCGAGTTTTGTCATGTATTTTAGGGGTGGGACTTTATACGATACACAATTATCCATCGATTCTATCGATATCATATGAAAAGGCATTTTTAGTATGTATAATGGCCACTATTTGAACAGTTTAAAGTAACCGTAAATTTGTACAATGAATGAATAAAATTATTTAAGGGGGGGCAACTGCCCCCCCCTGCCCCTCCCTGGCTACG
>JAWNNO010005304.1:0-24928 GCA_035044985.1 Lordiphosa fenestrarum | reverse complement strand
TCGTGTGCACCTCCGTCCTGTACGCTGCCATCGTGCTGCCATCTGGAGCTCCTTTGTGCAATTCCGCAAACTCTTGCGCCCTGAGGTCAAACGGGATGAGTCCAGCCACAACCAAGGCTGCATCATTTGACACCGTTCTAAAAGCACTTATAACTCTAAGTGCGCAGATCCGCTGCACTGAGTTAGCTCCACGTACATAGGAGTTGTATTCCGTGGCTGGTGCCCAGATTGGGGCGGCGTAGAGCAGGGTTGAGCTCACTACGCTTACCAATAACTTTCTTCTGGACTGCTTTGGTCCGCCAGTGTTTGCCATAATTCTGGATAATGCCGCTGCCGTATTGCTTGCTTTCTGGCTTGCATAGATCAGGTGGTCTCTGAAGTTGAGTCTGTGGTCTATCATGACTCCCAGGTATTTTAGGTGAGGTAACGAGGTTATTGTTGCGTTCCCGATTTTAATATTCGCCTGCTCTACTATTTTCCTGCTACTTATTAGCACCGACTCAGTTTTGTGGATGGCTAACGTTAGGTCCATCCTTTCGAGCCATCGCTTGACGTTCTCAATAGCCCCGTTGCTGGTCCGTTCCACTTCCTTGAGATGCTTTGCCACTACCACGATGGCAATGTCATCTGCAAACCCAATTGCTGTGGCTCCTGGTGGCAGCGGAAGGCGCAATATGCCGTCATACATAATATTCCACAGCATTGGTCCTAGGACTGAACCCTGTGGAACTCCTCTGGTGATGTTGTGTTGCTGCTCCCCGTCCTCGGTCTCGTACGTAAGTATTCTGCAACTTAGGTAGTCATCTATGATTGCGATGAGATATGAAGGCACATCAATTGCACTTAGCGCCCGCAATATATGGTTCCACCCTGCCGAGTTAAATGCATTTTTGATGTCCAGAGTGACCACCAAGCAATACTCCTTGCTACCATACATCCAGCGCTGGCCTTCAATGGCTTCACTAGCAATGTTGTGCAGCTCACGAACTGCGTGTATAGTGGAACGTCTCTTCCTAAATCCGAATTGCCTGGGGGACATCCACGCTTCAACTGCGGTCTCGAGGCGTGTTTGAATGATGCGCTCTAGGATTTTCCCTGTTGTGTCTAGCATACATAGCGGTCTATACGATGACGGGTCATCCACATTGCTTGCTCCTTTTGGTAGTAAGACTAACCTCTGCCGCTTCCATCTTTCTGGGAAGGATCCCTCCGAAAGGCAAGCATTGTAAAGCTCCACGAATAGTTCAGGGTTAGCTATGATCGCAAGCTTGAGAACCTTATTGGGGACGCCATCTGGGCCTGGCGCTTTGTCATCCTTAAAGGCGCTTGCTGCCGCTACAACCTCTTCAATCGATACTCCGCGCCATTCATAGGCCTGCAGCCTATAGGGCGTCCGTCGCTCACATGCCGTTTGCTGTGGGAAAAGGGTTTCCACTATATGCGCCATCTGATCACGACCTGGTGGTGCTGGTCGGCTGCTTGATTTAAGCTTTTTAACTGCTAGCTTGTACGCGAGGCCCCAAGGGTTCTCGTCTAGATCCTTGCAAATGTCGCCGAAGCATCTTCTCTTAGCTTCTTCGATGTGCTTTTTAAGAACTTGCCTTTTCTCCTTGTACTGCTCCTGGAGAGCCGTCCAGTTGGCTGAGCAACGAGAACGCTGACATAGCCTTCTTGCACGCAGACACTCCTTTCGACAATCTGCTATTTCCTGCGTCCACCAGTATTTTGGGCTCCGTCTGGGTGGTCCGCGTCCTTTAGGCAGCATTGCACAGTCACATGTCGCTTTTAGTTGCGCTGCCGTTTGATCTGCTCTGTCATTAGCTGTACCGTGGGTTGTGAAGTCCTTCATTAGCACAGGGATTATTTCTGCTTCCAGCGATTCCACCTTGTACCGAATTTGGGGTGTACGTCTAATCCCCAATGCGCTAGGTTGCCGCAGCGTAAATATTATGGCCATGTGGTCGCTTCCCGTGTAGAGGTCGGTTACGTTCCAGTTACTGCGAGGTAGCAGGCTGCTGCTCACGAAAGTAAGGTCAATAATTGATCCTCTACCCGCCTTACAGTAGGTTTGTTTATCGCCTCTGTTAAGGAGGATAATGTCCAGTGATGCGAATGACTCCAGTAAGGATTGGCCTCTTGCGTTTGTAGTCGGGCAGCCCCATTCGGTAGCCCATGCATTAAAATCTCCCGCTATAACTATTGGACATTTTCCTTGGGCATCTTCAGAAAGGTCGTCCAGTATGCTCGATGCTTCCATTGTGTTCAGGCTTGGCGGCAGGTAACAGCTATAGAAGTGAACGCCCCCGATCATAGCCCTGACGTATCCGGCTGACTGTGAGGTGCTTTGCATCTGCGCTTTTGGATTTCCGCATGACCAGATCGCAGCCTTCCCGGGGTTGTCTGCCACCCACTCGCCGGCCTCTCTGTTTCTGTACTGCTCGCTGATGATGGCCACGTCTATGTTCTCCTCTTGTACAGTCTGCTCTAGCAGGTTCTGAGCCACCGCGCAGTGATTAAGATTCAGTTGTAAAACTTTCATCTTTGTTTACGGCCCATATCTTTTAGCGCCTTTTGATATGCTGGGCATTTGGTGCTCGATGTGGCATGACTCCTCGATTTGAGATTGGAACGTGTGCAGACGATGCACGACGCGGAAGCTTTACAGAGGCTAGCCTTATGCCCTTCACCACCGCAATTGTAGCAGGCTTTTGCGCAATCATGTTTGCTCCTGCAGTTTACCGATATGTGCCCGAATTCAAGGCACTTGTAGCATCTCCTTGGAACCAGTTTCGGTCTGATTCTGCACCACACCCACCCTACACGTATTCTTCCTTTTTCGATTAATTTGCTCGGGTTTGTGTGTGTGTGTATGTGTTTGTATGCCAAGGAATATTTTAATTAATTAATGACAATGTCTTCAAAAACAGAGCCAAATATTCGCTGGTGCTGACAGGTTACTGTCAGTGGAAAAAGATCGACGGAGGAGGTTTTCCTTTGGCACAAGTTTTCTGGATTGATGGTAGTGATGTGTGCATACATATGTATGCACTTAACTTTTGGAGTGGACAAAAACTTTTACATTCACAAATACATATATATTTAAGCAAATTGGAGCAGTTGCCTTAATCAGTGTGAGGGCCAGAAAGGCGTAGCAAAAAAATGAATTGGCAATTCGAAGTGGAGAGGAAATATATATATATGTGTGTGCAAGTATGTATGGAATTTTTTGTGGAAAAAAAGATGGCGGAAGTTGCACTTAACTTGCCGGGTTTGGAGGATCCACCGATGCTTGCTGGGGCGAGAGGATAATATCCTTGAATATCCTTTAAATCCGGCTCGAAGGACCAATGAAATGTTGAGGGGTGGCTTCTTCCAAAGATGTGTCTTCTGGTCGAAAATGGGGGTGACTTTTTCACTATAATTCGTAAGGGTAATTCCGCACAAGATCTTAAGCGTGACTTGGTAGCTTCAACTGGTTTCTCAGAGTGACCATATATTTCGATAGGTTTCATTCATTTCGATACAACTTATGGCCATAAAACTAATTCTAATTCTAAGCTTAAATCTCTACGATGAGGTTGGGACGATGGGAATGAGTCGAAACTAATCATAAGAATGCAAGTTACCTGCTGGTTGTGCGATAATTCGATGCATATTAAATGTGGACATGATCTGGACAAAGTTTACTCGCCTAAAAAGGATTGTGGTGCTTTGAGTTGGTCATGCCTATTGTGCACTAAAAAACAAATTAATTTCTCGCGGATGTTCATCGACATGAAAAATAAATTTGACAAAATGCACAAACTAACTAAGCATCTCGCAAGCGAGTTTCTCGCCAGTTCCGAGATGCTTTGTGAATATAAGTTCGAGTCACCACCCCCGCGTCGTTTGGAGCCTCAATTTTTAGATGTGCCACCACCCGTGTCTGGCAACCCGAACCAATTTTCCCCCAATTGTAATGAAAGGTCGCCAACTATTTCATTGTCTGTCTCACCAGGCAATATGTTTGATTTGTCTCCTTTCCCCTCCCCGAATCAAGCTGTTGGAAATCGTTCAGATAATCCTTCTTCTGTCCGTAGATTCGAGCAGTTCCCATTAACGTCGACTGAACCTGTGGGCAGTGCTTTCGTCTGCGTTCCCATTCCTCCTCAACCTCCTCTACTGTCCGTGATAGCACTGCGTAAGCAAGTATTTGTGTCTAGGTTGTCTCCGGAAACTACTTGCGAGTCAATTGCAGCATACATTGCGAGCAAATGCTCAGCAAGTGTTTCTATTTCAAAGTTTAGTTTTTCCCAACCTCGAGATATAGCTTCGTTTAAGTTAAGTGTTCCGTCTGAATCATTTCCAATCATATATGACCCACTGTTCAAAGATATATGAGAAGCCAGGTACCTGCTTAGAGTTCAATTGTGCTTGTCACTAATATAGTACATATATATACAACAAAACAACCCTTGTATGGACACTTCTGGTAGCAATAAAAACACCCAAGCAACATATGTATATTGTATATGTTGCTAGGACCATTCAAAATGTTGCGTGGGACGATCCCAAAAAATACTATATAATCCGACCAACAACAAAATAAAGAGATTCATTTACAACAGCTCCTTAAGCTGCTTGGATCACTCACAAATATATTTGTGTTTTATTCATGGTCCTTCGTCCCTGTAAAGGAAGGACCTTCTGATCACACTGGCCTGCCAAACGTAGGTAACATCCTGCGTAAGGAGGTTACGGCGATCTTCATAGGTGCCACAAGCAAACCCCGACCTGCCAAACGTAGGTAACATCCTAAGTAAGGAGGTTTTACGGCAACCTTCATAGTTGCCACACACAAAAAAGGAAAAACCCGCACTACCGAAAGGCTATGCACCCGCCTGACAACGAGGCGCAGCAACGGATCGGGGAAGATGTCCGTTAAAACCCAACGGCGGGACCAAAGCCGCTTACAATAGCGGAATACAAAAGGAGGCAACCTGGCTTTCACTCGGAGAGAGGGAAGAAGGAAAAGAAGGAAGCAATCCGAACACAGATGGTCATCATCCCGAGAAGGAGAGGCGGAGTCCTGGCGCGACTTCGACGAAAGAGAGCAGCACTCCTGGAGAGAATCAACGCCACACCACCATTGGGACGAGGTAATAGAAATAGAGGATCAGCTAAGTAAAATTATTTAGCACAACAAAAAATTAACAGATATATGCAAAAAATTAAAAAGGAGAGTGCCTATGAGAGCCAATACTCATTGAACGAGCAATTGACAGACCTGCAAATAGCTGGGAAGCACAAATAGTAGGAGATGATAGCTACAAATCTCAAATAGACCAAATAGGGGAAAAGTTTGAGTCTCAGAACAATATCTTAGTAGAGAACCAAACGACGATAAAGGAGACAGATTACATTAGCTCAAACACCTTCAATGCACTATTTGATGCAAAGAAAAGAACTTGAAGTGAGACAAGCTCAAAAAAAGCGAATCCATCCAGTTGAGCATGGAATAATAGGTTTTTCAGAGCGACAGCAAAATTAAAAAAAAAAATATAAAGATCGAGAACGACGAAATGAAAGAGGTACAAAATTCAATTCAGAAAAAATGCTGAATGTAGAACTTAAAAGGCTGCAAAACCTTTCCGAAGGGTTAGCAGCATTACAAAGTAGCCTTGAGGAACAGATAATAGTAGGGGATGAAGGGGAAAAAGTTCTCAAAAAGAGGCAACGCGCATTATTAAAAAAATATTTTAAATATATATACTATATACTATATATGCCGAACAGAAACCAAATAAAGATATTCATTCACAACAGCAAAATGTTTTCTCACTAAAACAAGTTTTCCGACCGATCATTCCTATGGCAGCCAAATAAAAAATATATTTGATAAGCTGCATAAAATAACTAAACATCTTTCAAGAGCGTTTGTCTGCAGTTCTTAGCATCCCCACATACAGGGTTGTCCATATTCGACGGACCCCTCTGGCAACGCCATAACTTTTGACAGAGATGTCAGATCGCTTAATGACATACCGCGTTTGAAGCGTCAGTCCAAGCAGATTTTTACCATGGAACAATACACGCCACGCGAGCGCTTTGAAATAGTTGAAATTTACATTCAACAGAACAAGTCAATTGTGAAATCTCAACGTGCTTTTAAAAAATTAAAATTTCACATTGAATGGGACCGTAAATAAGCAAAATTGGCGTATTTACTCCACTGAAAATCCTCAGGAGATTCAAGAAGTGCCTCTTCATGACGAAAAAGTCACAGTTTGGTGCGGCGTTAGTGCGAAAACGGTCATTGGGCCGTTTTTCTTCCAAAATGAAAATGGCCATGCTTTTACCATCAACCAGGAGCGTTATCGCGACATGATGACCAATTTTGTGATGCCAATTATTCGTCGAAAGCGTATGAGGCAGTTCTGGTTTCAACAAGACGGCGCTCCACCGCACACAAGTCGCATAACAATCGATTTTCTGAAGAAATTGTTTCCGGGCCGTTTGATGTCGAAAAGTGGTGATTTGGACTGGCCACCGCGTTAGCCCGATTTGACGCCGCCTGACTTCTTCTTGTGGGGATATTTGAAGTCAAAGGTTTACGTTAACAAGCCAAGGACCGTAAAAGAGCTCAAGGACAACATTCGTGAAGAAATAGCCGCTATTCCGGCCGAAATGTTGGCGAAAACGATGGAAAATGCTGCAAAAAGAGCACAATACGCCATCAACGCCAGAGGCGGCCATTTGAGAGATTCAAAAATTGATGTAAACAAATCTACTTGGAACAAATTAAATGATTAAGATTGCCAACCGCCAAATTTTTATTTTTTTCTTTGATTTTTTAAAAAAAAACATGGGTCCGTCGAATATGGGCAACCCTGTATAATTGAAAGGTCGCCATCAATTTCATTGTCCATCTCACCAGGAAGTATGCTTGATTGATCGCCTTTCCCCTCCCAGACTGAAGTGTGACATTGTCTTCACCATATAGATGTATTCAGGGTGTAAACGGTTCTAGGCTAACTAGTTCTAACTTATAATACTGATCCCTCCGGAATGTGTTGGGGCTGTGAGTGCTCGTGGTGCCCCCACGATCAAATGTTCGAAGCTGGGAGCTGTTTGGTTCCCGTGGAGCTTTAGAGGCTTACCTGCTCCCTCTCAGCTCCGCTCGAGAAGTGACGATTCGAGGGTGCAAGGCCGCGCTATATAGCGGCAGCTCTGCCTGCGGCTCACGCCATGCTGAGCCAATGAAAAATTTTGCTCGATAGCTTTTCGATAAATATCGAAAGCTGGACTTAGGCGGATTATTTGAAATAAATGTCCCTTACCTTTTTGAACCTTAACGGTGAGTTGTTTATTAATACTAATATGCTTGAAAGAAAGTCGGTCAAGCCCGACTCTGTACCAATGAAACTATACGCTCAGCATAAATATTGATGCTGCAGTAACAGCTAAAAGCAGCGCTGCTACTGCGCTGCAGCAGCAAACAGTCTTTTGATCATAAATGGACAACAGTTTATTCGATCTTCACCATTCCTTTGGCGGATCGATAAGTAATCCTGTTTGCTAAATATGTCTAGAAGGAACGAAGCTGATCAAGAATATATGTACTTTATAGGGTCGAAGATGCTTTCTTCTGGTGTAACATACAACGAAGAAGTTGTACCTAACCCGAGCAGATGGGTATTGTAGTCATATGTCGGGGAGCACGTGCTTGATCCGGCTATCTTCGTCGGCAATTGACGAAGATTGCTCGATGTTTTAAGTATTTAATTTTATTACATCACGTGCTATAGAGGAAAGCCTATCAATTAGTCTCGGATAGAAAAGAGGAAGGAAAGGAGTTAGAAGAGAAAGGTACATTTAAAATATTATGACAGTGCTATAGGCACACTGAGGTGTTATTCAGCGGCCAGTTTCCCCACCCTACCATGATCACCAGGGTGCTGTCAAGCTTTGATTTGTTGTTGGTGATCCCTTGCACGACATTGGCTCATCACATTACGTCACGTCTGCTATTCATGATTTCCGGAAGATAAAAGGGATTTATTCAAAAGGCATTTTAATTTTATTCATATACGACAACATTATTGGCTTGTAAGGTAGGCATTGAGGAAAATTTAAACAAATGAAATTTCACGAAAAGTTAACCTAAATCAATCTATTTGCTTTTAGAAGCATATTCCAACCGCTATGTATTTCAAAGGTTTAACAAAAAAAAATAGCTAAAACTGCGCGCAAGTGAACTTCAGGTGATTAGGTTAATATAGACAGTTCGTCTATTAAAGGCTTAATGAAATATAATGTAATGTATTATAAAAGTAAGTCAATATAAGAAAATTCAAAATTAATCAATTCATTTCGGGTTTGGGATAACCTTGTCCCATTGTGCGGCAAGTCATTGCAGCGGGTTATTATTTAAGGGGCAAAAACACAATGAGCTCTGAAGAGAGGCAAATCACCGTCCGTGAGAGCCAAAAAGGATAATTAAATTTAACATGGTCAACTTATTTATAAGGTTAAGAAAGCGATCAAGTGAGCCAAACTTGTCGGCTTTCTTACACTTGAAAATTATCTTTAACTGAACTTTAATTGAACTTTAGCTCAGGCAAAAAACGATTAACGAAAAACAGCTGTGACGACACACATCTATACAAGCATGGATTAAAGTTCACTTGGCACTAGTTTAATCATATTTTCGGGCAAAAACAATGTGGGCTAACGCGTTTTACTTCTAACCTCCAACACTATTCTAGGCAGGGTCACACTGGCTCTGAGAGGGCCTTTCAGTTAGAGATGAGAGTTTTTTAAAATCTTGATGAGACACGAAAACTGGTTTGCTCACGAAGCACACACACACACAAGTACTCTTGGGTTTGCTCAATCCTGTACAGTCGCGGCTCTGGAAATTTCTTAGAAGATGGCCTTGGCACTTAGGCAGACGACGCTGTGCAAATATGTGCAGATCACGTTGGGCACTGTTGTGGTCCAATAAAGCTGGGCTCTGGTATAAGGGGCCAGACTTTTTTGGTTAGGAAAGAAAATGCAGCGAGGGAAGGCGAATTAGTACACCAAGCCTATGAGAACGGTCTTGCTGGTTAATTACCTTTTTCATGACTGGCAGCAAACTTTAAACACTTTTGCGGCCGCTGCCGCGTGGCTTGGCCGCGAGGTTGGACGGACCAATATTTCTCGGCAACAGATTTGTTTCTGGTTAGGAATCAGCATCTAAAGTGAGCGATTAATTAGTTATTGCAACTACAAGCAACAAAATAAGGCAAATCATCTAACAAATTAAAGAATTATCCAAAAAATGCGAATTTAGCTCGCTATTGATTTTTGTTGAAGAATAATCAATATGCATGACTTATTTTCACTTTTAAAAGAAACGCAGGCAACTGCAAGTTGAGGTTAAACTTGATTGGTCGAAAATATTTGTTCTGCAGTCAACTGGCACGTCCGTTCAGCTCGATTATCGAGAAGCAAAAGAATGCTGCTCAGTCTCGGCGCAGCTAGCAAACCGTGCACCGGAAGTATGCGGCAGGCAGGGTTGCATTTTTGCCATAATTCGATTAGCAATCGGCAAGGTTGCTATTGGCAAGTGTCGATCGCTAGAGGGCTTAACATAAGGAGAAATGTTAGTTACAAGCGCCACTTTACTGGCTGTTACATACTTTTGCACAAACTTATAATACTCTATGTACCTACGGTATAGAGTATTAAAACTCTCCTGTCTAAGATTGAATTATGGTAGAGAAGATTGAATTGAATATATTGTCTACTAGAGGAAAAATACACATTGATGACAGGAATATTAAAAGATAGGCGGGCCATTGCAGAAGACTTACAGTATTACAAGTTGTAAAATTTGTGTCAAGTCATTCTCGAACGAAATGCACAAAAATTATCTTCGGGAAACGATTCGAATTCCCAAATTAATCAAAAGCATTGGCTAGGGGAAAGCGATTTCAGTTAAAACTCGTCGGAGGGCTGAACCAAACCGTTTTCATTTGTGGTTTTCGGTTCGGTTCAGCAATTCTGATAGGAAGCCGGTTCGGTTCACTAGTTGGAATAAGCGGTTCGGTTCAAAACCGGTTCGGTTTAGAACCCTAAGGTCTATGTGTGACCCCATCTGGGGTCAGCCGGAACTACCTAACCTTATAACTTTGACATGATAGACTCGGATAACCATTGCATTTTATCGGAGACGCTATTCACTGCAAGCCCACCCTATGAACATTTGCTGGAATACATAGAACTTGAAGATTGAATTTGTGCAACTGCTGACTAATGTTTCCCGTCGAACTATTGAAAAAAATCACGATGAAAGTCAAAGGGCAACACCTAGGATGGACAGCAAAACAAGAACTTAAAAATATATAATTCTAAATTATTTTTAAAGATCACAACGTTATTTTCGTATCAACGCACAGATCTCAGAGATGGTAAGAGATAGAGGTTTGGCATGAATGGGATATAAACTTCTCATACTTACAGGCAGATTTGGTGTATTTTCAATTTTTGCTACGCCCCCTCCCACGCCCGCAATTAAGAAAAAACCTCATATCTCCCACAGTTTTGAAAATATGTAGATGGTTCGTACCTTCTGGACATATTTAGTAATCAGGACTATTTGCTGATCCGTGCAAGGATTGGGAAAGATCGGATGAACGGTAGTCGAGTTATGAGGAAAAAAAAAATGATGCTTGGGTGCACCGGCCGCAGCGGCGATGGGCGGCGCTTTTTAACACAATCTTTGCACAGTGGTTCCGTCAGAGGCCAAAAATCAAAAAAACCGATTTGAAAATATTTAAATTAAATTTACACAGTTTGTCTCTAAAATGTCCAATCTTCCAATTTGCAAACCGGTTTTCGCTGGAAACCCAACGGTACATTCTAAAAATAGAATCAAAAGCATGAACACGTGTTCATTTTAACAGCGCATCGGAGCTGTGGTGAAATATTTCGAAGCAAAAGCGCACTTCAAATCGGAGTGGTAACTGTTCAAGTTGATAAATTTATATTATTCAAAATGGATTTTGAAGCTCAAGGTATTTATTTTACTTTATGAAATTAATTTATACTAACTTGATATGAAATTAATAAAATCTAACTTGATATGTGAAACTTATTTGTTTGTACCTGTTTTGTGTGTCTCAAATTTGTTTACCTAAAGTTTTAGTTGTGATCCAACACGATTCCAAATAAGGATTTTTTTTTTATATTTATCAGAGTTTTAAGATTTTAAAATCGTTAAAGTTAGGTGCGGAATGTTGCGGATGTAGTTGTAATCGTTAATATGCTAACACGACTTCTTATTTTTTCAAGGTCAAATTTTGCCAGCGCGCTGCAGCGGAGCCCCTGTGTCGTCTTTTGTGTCTCTGTTTTTGTTGTGTCTTTGTGTTCGTCTTTTGTGATTGTTTACAGCTTCTATTTGTCAGTTTATTTCTTTTACTTAAAATTATTCTAATTATTTTTCCGTTTTTCTTTTATAATTTTTGTTTGCATTCCCAAAGGAGATTCGTATCATTGTGTATTTTCACGACAGTATATTTTAAATTTATGGTGCACCAAAGGTGGTAGCAACGCTGCGAAATCACGGGAAGTTATCGAGGATGTTCAAAATAATATTGAGAATAACGGCTACAATTTCGAGCTCAACGAACTTAATAAATCGATTGGCTACATATGCAAAAGAATTGCTGCTTTTTGGACTCGGTATGATCGGAAAAAATCTTCAATTGTACAATATCAATATGATTGGCTAAATGTAATGGAGTCAATTGTCCTCCAAAAGTCCACCAAAAATTCATCTCAGCATATAGCGGAAAGTGCTCGTCGTGGTCGTCCAAAGGTTGATTTTGCGGAGTCTTCATCTAGAACAAAGCGTCGTCGTATAGCTCAGCTGATTGATATGGATGAGTCCACTGTTTCTGCTTTGCGGAATGAAAATCAGCAACAGCCGACAATGCAAGCTGATCCCACTGAAGTAATTTCCCTAATAATGGAGACCGCCATGTCCAAAAGTCAATATTTGCTTATAAGGAATTTCGTTAATAGCAAAATATCCTTCGACTTATTTCCAAGCTACCAAACCATAGTAAATGAAAAAAAAAGAGATACCCTAAAAACATATCAGTAGATGAATCTCATGCTGAAATTGATTTGCAAAGTTTACTGGATAATACAGCATCGAGCATATTGGAGCTTCAAGATGATGTAGTTAAATCAATCACGGATGAATCTATTGAAAACCTAACGTTAATTGGAAAGTGGGGTTTTGATGGAAGTACGGACCATAGTGAGTACAAACAAAGTTTTTCAAGTTACGATTCAGAGGACAAGAGCCTATTTGTCACATCATACGTACCTCTCCAACTAATTTCAAAAAGTAGTCATACAATAATTTGGAAGAATCCGCGGCCTTCATCGACACGTTACTGCAGGCCAGTTCGTTTTCAGTTCAAAAAGGAGACAACTGAACTGTCAATCGAAGAGGAAAAATACTTTAAGGAGAAAATACATCAACTCAAGCCGACAGAATTTTTGATTTATAATAAAAAGATAATTGTTGAGCATAGTTTACATCTTACTATGGTAGACGGAAAAGTGTGCAACGCTTTAAGTGAGTCATCCTCTACAAAATGTTATATATGTGGAGCAATTCCAAAAGAAATGAATAACTTGGATAAATGTTTAAAGAAAGACGTGAACAGAGAATATTTCGAATTCGGTTTATCCCCACTTCATGCAAAAATACGTTTCTTTGAATACTTTCTGCATCTTTCCTATAAGTCCGTTATCAAAATGTGGCAAGCTAGAGGCCCAGAGCAAAAATTAAAAGTTTTAGACCAAAAGCATAAAATTCAAGCGGCGTTTCGGGAAAAAATGGGAATAATAGTGGACAAGCCCAAAGACGGAGGCAGAGGATCGTCAAACGATGGAAATGTGGCTAGAAAATTTTTTTCAAATCCAAAATTGGCTTCTGAAATTACAGGGCTTAATGAAAACCTTATCCATCGTTGTGCCACTATACTTCAAGCTATCGCCTCGGGGTACAAAATAAATTTGGGCAAATTTAATGAATATGCCATCGATACTGCTAAGGAATTGATAAAAGAGTATCCATGGTACTATTTGCCAGCTACAGTCCATAAGGTGTTAGTTCATGGATCTTCTGTAATTGAGCATGCACTCGTGTCAATCGGAGAGCTTTCGGAAGAAGCTGCCGAGTCTAATAATAAGGAATTAAAAAAATGTAGATTGTATCACAGCCGAAAAATGTCACGGATTGCAACAAATACAGACATATTGAACACACTCATTGTACGGTCGGACCCATTTATAACTGGGCAAAGAAAACATGGAAAGAAGGATAAATCAACGTTACTTGAATCTGTGTTCAACTTACTTGAAGAAACATTATAAATCTTTGTTATAATTATATTTATTCGTTAATAGCTGTGAAAATATCAATATAATAAATTATCTTACAATATGATTGTTTAATTTATGATTTTTTGATATGATATTATTTTAGTAGGTGTATAGCTTGAGAATTAGACGGGGGAAGATATTTAAATTTATGAAATATAAACAAAATAGTTGATTTTTCCTATGGCAGCAAATGTAAAACTACACCAACCTTATAGTCTGGGAGTTTAGATAACATACCTCTAAAAATAAGAAAAGAATTGCATACTAATATACATAATATAATATAATATACATATAGACGTACGATATGGCCATTTCTTATAACATACATATATTTATAATATTTTTTTTAATTTTGGGGAAAATTTTGTAACAATATAACAACTAAAAGTAATTATGGCCGCAGCTCCATACAAGCCGAACCACTGTGCTTTGGGACATACAGAGTTTAGACGGTCTTGATCGACATTCTCACTTGTTTATCTTAATTTTAGACCATTAGGATACGAAAAGTTTCTTCTTAAAAACGGGAAGCTCGATTTAGATTTCAGACCCGTGGTTTCTTGGGCACACCTTCTTAGAATTCATCGTAGATTACGATTTTGACAACCGCTTGTCCATACAAATTGACCCACTATATTGTACACTAATGTCATCTTTCATATAAAACTGTTTGATAGAACTCACTTCTCTTTCTGAAAGTGTATCGGTAGAATTGATTTGGTTTTGACTTGATTGCCCGAGATGTTCGAATTTTTTTGCAAATAACATTAATTACTTTTATTTTTTTGTAGTTTTCCTTTCGGCAACGCCTTCTTCGCTTGTCTTACTGCTTTTGCCAACGTATGCTTGCATTTGTAAGGCTCGTTTTTGAGCTGTCTCTTACGTATGAGCTCATACCGCCTTTTCTTTTCAATCATTTTATTATTTCCTTCCCTTCTAGAATTCCGCATTCTTTCCTCGCTTCTTACTTTGTTTTTTGTAATTTTGCTGGACTTTCCTTCAATTCCCTTCACTGTTTGCGCTTCTCCTTATTTTTGTCACCACCTTTCTTGCTCATCTCTTCTCTCTACATATAGAATGGTGTGTCCTGACTGATTCACTGATTGGCATTCATCGCACAGCCTAAACGGTAAGAGATAGAAAGCTGAAATTTGGACTGGAGTTTCCTTATGTGGCGAAAGTGCGTACTTAGACGGGGTTTTGGAAAATTCCACATGGAAAAGCCGGAAAAGCGTCTGAAAAGTTTGTATGGGGAAAATTTTATTTTTCACCCGATTGACTTGAAACTCGGTTTGTAAGCAAAGCATGCGATATAATCGGACACGTGTTTTCCGAAATTCGGAAAATCTGCCCACAAAGGTAATTTCCGGAAAATTTAATATGCAAGAATCTATTTTGCCCGGGTAACTTGAAATTCGGTTTGTAAGGATAGTATGTGAAATAAGTCGAGATGTCATTTTTCGATGTCGGAATATTTGACAGTAGGGGCAGAAAATTCCCGGAAAAGCGTCTGAAAAGTTTGTGAAGGGAAAATTTTATTCTTCATCCGATTGAGTTGAAACTCGGTTTGCAAGCAAAATATACTAAAAAATTGGAATAATGTTTTCCCGATTTCGGAAAATCCGCCCACGACGAAAATTCTAAATACAAAAATCTACTTTTATACCCGTTACTCGTAGAGTAAGAAAGGTATACTAAAGTCGTGCAAATGTTTGTAACAGGCAGAAGGAAGAATCTCCGATATCAAAAAGTATATATATTCTTCATCAGCATCAACAGCGGAGTCGATATAGCCAAGTCCGTCTGTTTCTATGCTATCTCCTCCGTCAGTCTTAAAGCTATCGCCACCAAACATTGCACGAAGTTTTCTGGTCCAAATACGCTGCACATTTGTCGGAACTGGCCGGATCGGATGACTATAGCCTATAGCTGCCATAGGAATGATCGGTCGAAAAACTAGTTCTAGTGAGAAAAACTTTTTTGTTTTTTATGCAAACGTCTCCAAACTCCGTATTAATTAGTTTTTAATGCTTCTCCATAATTCTGCCAAATTTGTTCGAAATCGGACATCTATTTGGTAAAGCTGTCATACAAAACTAGAGTCAGAAAAGTAGTCTAATTGGGAAAAACTTGTTTGTTATCAGTGGACATGTCCTTCTAATTAGTTTAAAAACGTGCTGCAAGGGTATACAAACTTCGGCCAAGCCGATGTTAACTTTCCTCTATTTTTATACCCTTGCAAAGGGTATTATAAATTTGCCCAGAAGTTTGCAACGCATAGAAATATTCATTTCCGACCCCATAAACTATACATATTCTGGATCAGAATGACGAGCTGAGTCGATTGAGCTTTGTCCGTCCGTCCGTCTGCCCGTCTGTCTGTCTGTTTCTACGCGATCTAGTCTCTCAGTTTTAAAGCTAACGAATTGAAGTTTTGCACAGAGTCTTCTTTTTGCAGCACACTACTAATATGTCGGAACCGACCGGATCGGATGACTATATCTCATAGCTCCCGTAGGAACAATCGGTCGGAAAACTAGTTTTAGTATGAAAAACTTTTTTCTTTTCAATGGAAACGTCTCCAATCTTTGTAATCGTAGGTTTTATATGTTTTTTTATAACCCCACCAATTTTTATTAAAATCGGACAACTATATGGTATAGCTGCCATACAAAAGATAGGTCTGAAAAACAGCCTTAGTTAGAAAAACTTTTTTGTTCTTAATGGAAGCATCCTGCAATCTTGTATTTGTTTGTTTCACGTGCTTTCACATAATTCTACAAGTTTTTGTCCAAATCGGATGACTATATCATATAGCTCCCATACGAACGATCGGTCGGAAAATGGGAAAAAGAGTATTTTTTGAAAATATTTAAGCGAGCACTTGCAAGGGTATAAAATGTTCGGCACAGACGAAGTTAGCTTGGCTTTCTCGTTTTTTAAATTCTTTGTACCATAAGAAAGATGTTAGAAAGCTAAAGTCAAAGCATAATACATCCCTTGAACAACTCTTATCAAAACAAAATGTGCAATAGATTTTTGAATAAATGAAATAAGTGCGTTTTCTCTACTTTGCATTCGTATATATAGCATACTACCAATGGCTGTGTCCTAACCGACAGATGATGACAGAGTAGACCTGAGCGGAACCCGTGCTTGATCCGGCTATCTTTGTCGGCACTATGCGGGAAGTTCAAAAAGCATACCGCAGGTATTTAACTTTAATATTCACGAGTTGTTTTGGAAGCTTTGATGGTGGAAGCCTATCATTTGGTCTCGAAGGGAAGGAAGAAGGACGAAAAGTAGAGCGAAGAAAGAAAAAGAAAATAAGGTTGACTTAGAACAGAACGGCTCAGGCTGCACTGAGGTGTCGTTCAATGGCTGGAGCAGCCGCGAGAATTGGGCATTAATGTAAACATTGCACCGCAACGGTGAGCTGCGATCTCCGTTAGCTCGTTTTGTTTTGGTGTGCCCGTCCGTAGAGGCTTATCGGTGCGCCATTTGGACGTTTTGCTTAAAAAAACAAGAAAGAAAGTCGGTCAAGCCCGACTATAACATACTCTGTACCAAGAAAATTTGTCTTTTGATCATAACTCGAAAACCGTTCATCCGATCTTCTTCATTCCTTTGGCGGATCGATAAGGTATCCTAATAACTAAATATGTCCAGAAGGAACAAGCCATCTATCTTCAAAACAGTGGGAGATATATCGTTTTTTCTAAATTGCGGGTCGGGAGGGGGCGTGGCCAAAATTGAAATTAAACTTGATCTGCCTGCAGACATAAGAAGCATATGTCCCATACATGTCAATCCTCTATCTCTTACCATCTCTGAGATCTGTGCGTTCATACGGACAGACAGACGGACAGACGGACGGACGGACGGACAGACGGACAGACGGACATGGCTATATCGACTCGGCTGTTGATGCTGATCAAGAATATATATACTTTTTGGGGTCGGAGATGCTTCCTTCTGCCTGTTACATACTTTTGCACAAACTTATAATACTTTGTGTACCTACGGTACAGAGTATAATTATGTTTGGCCTAATGCTGCGGCTTTACAAGAGAAAGATCTTGTGAGTCATCTTAAGAGCGGAACTTCAATTCTCTCTTTGGGTAGGCCATAGGCTAGCACTTCTCTCAAGGGCTGATCAAATGGGTTCGCAGTTGTGGGTGGCAAACGTGACTGGGCGGAGTTTAATTGCTCTTCATGATGTTTTAAGAGAGTGACCAATCCCAAACGCAATAAGAATAGTCGTTCAGTGAGAAAGAGCGTATTGGCTTAACGCTCTTAATCTGTCAAACACCAACAAATCAAATTATGTTCACAGCCATATGGGTCAACACTTACGGCTTCATTGCGGATCCAACGGCGAAAGATCTTTCTCCGAAACGATTCGCTCTGATATGCTGGCAAATGGTTTTCAAACTGTTTTCAGAGTTTTGCGTTTGGACAAGATTAGGTAATCACCAGACAAGTCCATTGGTTCGGCCCTAAAAAAAGAATTAGGCGAGCTTCCCAGCCGGTGCAAAAGCTCAGCGGCGCTCATTTGCTCACTTGGCACACAAAAAAGTGGGTTAAGGAGAAAAATCGATTATGCTGGACAACTAATGGGGCTTTGGTTTCACTTCCACTTGGCTTTTGTTATATTGATATAAAGTTCGACTTATGCTTATGGCTCTTCAGGGTCATCCAACTGGAGCCTCAGGGTCTGCACTGGGCGCTCTTTTTAGGATAATTTCTTCCCAATTCACTGAACTGAACTTCTGGTGGGGACGACTTTGGCTGTGGTTTTCACTTTACTAGAATCACACTTGATTTTGCAGCTTCTTCGCCGAGAGCTGTGGCTCGATTGCGATCGGTGTTGCTGAATATCTGCCTCCTGGGCAAAGAGGTTAGGGCCGCCATGGTCAAGGGTTTTGGGGCTAGCAACCGGGACTAGGGGCCAGACCTTTATTCTTAGGAATATAAAATACCACACAGCATCTTATTAGGGGGATCCCGTCGCAGCGGGCTAATCAAATAAAACTAACAACTGGCTGGCTCCAAATGTGGGAGTGGCTCTGCTTCAGCTTTAGCCATATTCTTCTTCGGCCTTGTTAATATCGCTTTAGAAAGCTGCGCGGAATTAAGAGGGTTAGCTTGATGGACGTCAGCGGGCAGAAAAGTGGAACTCACCAAGGGGGGTCAAATTGCCACAAGGAAAAATGTCAAAAAACAATTTATGTAGCATTTGGGTATTTACTCCAATTTGGTTTTGAACAGTTTCATTTTCGGCTGCACTGGGATATTAAATTCCTTGGTTTTAAGGTTAAGCCGGGTGTTTTTCTTACTGACACGTCTGCTCTACTTTAGGTTACTTTTTGGAAAGAGCGAGGCTTGCGGTTAGCGAGGCCAGCTTGCCGTTTCCGGAACTACGTGGCACCTAGAGGTGATATAACGATTAACTAATCGAGTGTAATCGCTGGGGTGCTTGGGAATTAACGAATGCCGACTATCGGGTAATATTCCATCAAATATCCAAAAAAAAAAAAATGTATTCTAATACATGACTAGTTTTTTTTTAGTGACCTTTATACTGAGTAAACCTGAAGTTTTTAGCCGGCTCGAGGTCATGTTATGCTTTCGCACAACTTTAAACGGAGACACAACACCACAAAGGAGGCTGGTGGATCGTACAGCTGTTTCAAGAGGAACCACCCTCTATCATCAGCGATCAATGCCTGCCAACTCAAATTCTAGTAATAAAACTGTATTGCGTCTAAACGGTTCTGAATATTTGGCCAAAAGAGTCTAGAGGGAACTTCCTCAGAATATCAGTCTACAACTAATTGGTCAGTCTACAACTAATTGGAAAAAACAAGTTTGCACGGGACAAATACAGAAGTGGGTTTTATACTCTGCACCAGAGAACTGCAGCGAGCCGTCACGAGTGCACTCGCTCACCCATGCTTCAAATGCGATCTAAGTAAACTCAGCGATCGCTGTTGATGCTGATGAAGAATATATATACTTTATGATATCGAAGATGCTTCCTTCTGCCTGTTACATACATTTGCACGACTTTAATATACCCTTTTTACTCTACGAGTAACGGGTATAAAAACTCAAAAGCGCTCGAGTATTGATCGCGTTGACTCGTAGCTTCGGTCGCGAGTGATCGCCAGTAATTGTTGCCGAAGTCAAGAATCTGCCGCGAGTCGTGACGATCAAAGCTTGTACACAATCGATACAAGCATCCCAAAAACAACAGCTTGCAAGAGAAAAAGAGATAGCATATCAACCTATATTTTGCATTTCTATTTCGCACACGGTCTTCTCTTTTCATCTTGTAGCATGTTGTTGTTCTTTAGTTTTTGAAACACAACAACAATTGCATAAAAAGCTTATGGAGGCTCGCCGTCAACAAGCCGAGTAAGCGCGAGTGTTGATCGAAAAGGCTTGCCAGTGGCTGGCGTAAGGCTTGCTTTTACTCCTCCAGCAGCGGGCAGCGATCGGAATTGCTTAGTTCGACAAAAGCTTTATCGCGCTTGTTCTGCTTTTACTCGTGCGTCGCAAAGAGCTTGATCGTTCTGACTCAATGTGCTTGCGATCATTTCGATCATGTCGAACAAGGCCGGCGATCAAAGCAAGCCGAGTAAATGAGCGAGTTTGATCGAAAGTAAGAGATCGTTGCAGGTCTCTGATGTCGAACAAGGGCGGCGATCACAAGCAAGCCGAGCAAGTCGGTATGAACGCACAGATCTCAGAGATGGTAAGAGATAGAGGTTTGACAAGTATGGGACATATGCTTCTTATGTCTGCAGGCAGATCAAGTTTATTTTCAATTTTGGCCACGCCCCCTCCCGCCCCCGCAATTTAGAAAAAACGTCATATCTCCCACAGTTTTGAAGATAGATGGCTTGTTTCTTTTGGACATATTTAATTATTAGGATAACTTATCGATCTGCCAAAGGAATGGAGAAGATCGGATGAATGGTTTTCGAGGTATGATCAAAAGACTGTTCGCTGCTACTGCAGCATCAAAATTTATGCTGAGAGTATAATTTTCTTGGTACAGAGTATGTTATAGTCGGGCTTCACCGACTTTCTTTCTTGTTTCATCATGACATTTATGTGGTTTCTGATATAATGGAAAGTAAAAGCTTACCGTTAATTGCAATCACATAGTTTGTTACGGTTTCTTAAGCAATGTTCATTTGCCCTTTGTACCCATAGAATGATTTTAGATAGCATAATTAAATCAAATCTATGGGCACTTTTTTAGAAATAAACGAGAAAGCTAAGCTAACTTCGTCTGTACCGAAGTTTTTATACCCTTGCACACCGACCCAAGTTAAGACCGATCGATCGTATGGGAGCTAAATGATAAGTCATCCGATTTGGCCAAAAAATAGAATATTTCTATGCGTTGCCAACTATAATACAAAGGATGTAATGAGAAAATCGGAGTATTGTCGACTTTGCATTCAAATATCTCGTTATGGGCTATGAATTATGATTAGTTTTATCAAATATGGTGATTTCCAGAACTTTTAAATTTTTGGTTTAGGTGAACCTTTCAGTGGAAATGCCCATATGTCAAAAATGCAAAACGAACGAACAAAATAATCTACTTTTCACAAAACAAATTTAACATCCCATTGAAAATATGTTTTTTTCCTAAAATCCAATGTCTGTCTAGTTAAACACTAATACTCCTGAGTAAAGGGTTGTTATGAACGGACTTCTTTTTTTCAAATGTTTAAAATAATGAAGAACAATTAACTTTCGGTTCAGGAAAAAGTTTTTGAAATTCGCGCCAACTCCCTCTCGATCAGTGCAAGTGCAGCGATGCACTTGACGAAGAATGCAACCGTGGGAGCAAAAGAGAGGATTGAGAGAGTTGGACATTGTCAAAATGTTGACAGCTATAGATTTCCGGTCTCTCATTGGCCTATATAAAGCAGCCTCAACGGCATCCGGTCTCTTTTTCCATTTCGACGCCACCAGACATACATCATCCAACATCCAGTTGCGACCAATTCTTAGTTTTTCTTAACCTCCCAAGTTAAGACGATATTGGCCATCCGGCATACTAGAAAGATTCTAGAGCGATTCTCAGGCGGAGAAATCGGATAATGGCTGGAGGGGAAAAGAACGTCGTCAACGTCGAAAATTCCTCGTGGCAGGAGAAAAGAAAGATTTTCACTTTGGTTGTGGCCATCGAGTGATCTCGCCTAGTGGGCAGATTTTATGTGCATTTCATTATTTGGCCAGCCAAGTGCAGATTGGTTCACCCAGATCAAGAGGCACCTGGTCTGGCTGCAGCAGCAGCCCACAGAGGCAGTTTTACAAGCATTGGCTTCGGCGATCTGCAAGTATTGGCATATGGGCATCGGCACAGTTTGAGCAGCAGGATCCAGCATCAAATGCTCCAGCGACATCAGTCCATCAACGAGAAGAGCAAGAAAAGTGCAACAAAAAGATCCCCAAAAAGTGTAAATCTAAAATCTCAGTGAACCAAACGCAGCCAAAGCAAACCCCAAACGCCCAACAAGTGTGTGTGAGCTAGCAAGAGCAGTCGACACGATCAGCGGACCAAGAACTCCCTTAGCAATAGCTATTATATATCCCAGCATTACATAATTTTTGTTCATTATTTTTCCATAATTTTTTTTTAATTATTTCCAATATTTTTTTTTTGAGTCCATAATTTTTCTTAATTTTCTTTTATTTTTTTTGGTTTGCTTGTTTTTTTTTTGTTGCTGGCGATAATTTGTGCAAGTGCGAAAGAGAGGCAATAAGTGAAAAGGCAAGAAAGAAGGAAAGTCAAGTGAAGAGTCAAAACATAACATATCACATAAAATTACAAATGAAACAATCAAAAGACTCAAACAAGAACCAAGTGGCTCAAATATAGTGTGAATGTAAAAGTGGGTGCAAAATGCGTTAAAATAATTTCATATGGGTTAAAATCTGTATATGGTACAAACACACAACGAAATGCTAAAAGGAATTTTCACTAATGCGCGCTCACGCACAGTGTCAGCGAAAAGTCAATGGGCAATAAACTGGACTTCTACGTTAATGCACTGCCAGGTGGCAGCTTTGACAACAACTTAGTAAAGAACCTGGCCAGAGTAAGTGCCCTTTTTAAGCCCCAGTGGCCCCAGCTAAGTTCTACAGCGCGTGCTAATTGTAATTGGTTCTACTTTTAACTTCGGAAGCAACGCCACTGTGAAGAGGTTATGACGTAAGCCAGCCTCGCCGATTGTCGCCAGCGTTGCGAATTGTTGGTGTGAGGCAAGACAGGGCATTGGTGGCTTAATACTAAAATATCGCGAGTCATTTACCTGATCAGTAAAATCCCCGCAAAAACAACAAATGTCGAAACTTAGTGTACTTTACATGAAAGTAAGTACACCTTACAGTAGAAGAGGCACAACACAAGAAAGAAATGTAAGACTGACTGGAGCACTTTCAGAGCAGAAGTACATGGATCATTCATTAAGTGGCGTATCTGGCAGTTATTAGAAAAAGCCGGCCTGTATACAACCGCTTATCATCACTGATACGTGGACCACTGATCAAATAGATTTTCATGCTAGAAAGCCAAAGTAAATGTTAATAAAATACTAAAAACTCTGCATTCAATTCCAAGGTGTAAAATGCATTGAAACGAGAAAGCCAACCTAACTTTGTCTGTGCCGAAGTTTTTATACCCTTGCAAGTGCTCGCTTAAATATTTTCAAAAAATACTCTTTTTCCCATCGTTCGTATGGGAGCTATATGATATAGACATCCGATTTGGACAATAACCTGTAGAATGAAGTAAAAGCACGAGAAACAAACAAATACTAAATTGCAGAATTCTACCATTAAAAACAAACAAGTTTTTCTAACTAAGACTGTTATTCAGACCTATCTTTTGTATGGCAGCTATACCATATAGTTGTCCGATTTTAATACAAAATTGGTAGGATTATAAAAAAAAACATTTAAAACCTACGATTACAAACGTTTCCATTGAAAAGAAAAAAGTTTTTCATACTAAAACTAGTTTTCCGACCGATTGTTCCTATGGGAGCTATGAGATATAGTCATCCGATCCGGTCGGCATATTAGTAGTGTGCAGCAAAAAGAAGACTCTGTACAAAATTTCAGCTCGATAGCTTTAAAACTGAGAGACTAGTTCGCATAGAAACAGACAGACAGACGGACAGACGGACGGACGGACAGACGGACGGACAAAGCTCAATCGACTCAGCTCGTCACCCTGATCAAGAATATATATAGTTTATGGGGTCGGAAATGAATATTTCTATGCGTTGCAAACTTCTGGGCAAAATTATAATACCCTTTGCAAGGGTATACAAATTGATTAAAATTGGTTTGAAAATGTGCAAAGTCCGCTGTCTACTGGTAACATTTTTTAACAATTGCTCAAACAATACTGACTACTATTTCTAAAAGTACGTTTTTATAAGTGGACGGGAAAATTTGATCTGCGTTGGAAACACCTCGCTCGGGCCAATATAAAAGTAAAGCATTTGTATTAAACTAGCTTAGATTATTTCTGATTCCGATCGGTTGGCAATCATTTCATAAGTAAAACAGTCCAAATATCTGGTAAACATTGGCAAGAAAGGTAACTTTGAAAAAAATTGTATCACACCTGATTCGGTTCAACAAAATTTATCGAGTTCGAATTCGGTCAAGTGGTATAAAATTGATGAAGTTTGTTTAACAAAGATTACCTTGGTGGTTTATCACAAAAGCTACATGTACCGATTTCGAGTTGAATTAAGTGACAACCCGAACATACCTGTATTTCTTCAAAATGGGTATGTTTATTTTAAAACGGTCATTTCTTTAAAAGATATTGAATGACCTACAAATAATGCAGTGTATCGCGTTTTAATCCTTTGTACAGTGGCCAGAAATCTCATTTCTTGGCCAAAACTCTACAATTTGTGCACCACTCTAACTAGAAAGTCAAAACGTTTGACGAAATATCCCTAACCCAAGTTACTAAAAACCAAGTCGTCCTGATAAGAATATAAAACGAGTGCGTAAGTTAAAGTCGGCCCTGCCTCATGAGGTTCAGATAAGTATTTATTATCCGATCTTTATGAAGAGATTTGTGAGACAAAATCTACAAAGTCTGAGCTCGATATCTTAAAAAATGAAGGAGATATTCAACGTTTTTTTAATTGCGAGGGCGGGAGGATCTGCGTGCAGACAATACTAGTCTACATTTAAAATTGGGTGGTTCTGGCTCTTCGATTCTCTGAGATCTAGGTGTTCATACTGAGAGACGGACAGTCGGATATGGCCATATCAACTCGACTATTGATGCTGATGAAGAATATATATACAAGTACTTTGTGGGGTCAGCCTCCTTCTGCCTGTTACATACCTTTGCACGACTTTAGTATACCTTTTTCACTCTTCGAGGAACAGGTATAAACAACAAACAAAGTCGATCAAGCCCGACTATAAAATACAA
>JAWNNO010005303.1:0-11332 GCA_035044985.1 Lordiphosa fenestrarum | reverse complement strand
GAGCGCATGTGGTAATTATTTAAGTATATTTTCACCTACATTTGTTGTACCTAAATACATGTCAGAAGACAGAAAGACAAAGAAATGTTACAGTAAAAGGAAACTGTGAAAGTGGTAAGGCTTCTGGGCAAGGTCACGCTGCATCAGCTTTTTGTCTTTCTTGCTCCCATCTTTCCACGAAGGCGTCTTGACTTAAATAACGTTAAATAAGCATCAAAACAACAACATGTTGAAGCTAAATTAAAAAACCTATAAAAAAGGAGCATAAATTTGAAGCTTATGGCTTTGACTAGCGACATGTAGGCCGTAAAAGTTGAGCCTTAGCCTCTGCGTGAGTAAATGTTTATGAGAAAATAATAGCGTGAGTGAGGGGAGGTGGAATCAGATGCTTTATATAAAATTATTGTAAAAGAAATTAAGTGAGTTATTATTATTATTAAATTATATAACATATGTTTATGCAGTGTATAAATAAAAAAAAGAGAAAAGTTAACTTCATCTTGGGCAATTAAAAATATGCATCATTGAAATTATTTCAATACCACAATTTATTACTCGACTGAACAATGCTAGTTTAGTGATTTCCGCAACTGACCAAGAGACGGCGCACAGTGTCCAATAAATAAATTTTGTGTGTGTGGTGTGTTCTGTGCCACCTCCACCCATCCAAAATATTTGTTTAAGTCTTTCTAAGTTGAATTCGGTAAGGAACAGTGCTGATTCCGCAAGGTCTAGTCTTAGCCATTCTGAGTTAAGCTTTTTATCATCACCGTTGTGGCTTGAGATGATCCCAAATGGCTTGATTTTTCGTGTTGTATTGTTACACACATTTGTATAACTTTATGGTTCCCTTTTCATTTTAATGAAACCCAAAAAAACGAGAGCGTAAGTTAAAGTCGGCCCTGCCCGACTTCGAAATACCCGTTACTCAGCTCAGCTCGGATAAGTATGCAACATTTTTTTAACTCGGCCATTTATTGTCCAATCCTTTTGAAAATTTGTGAGATTGTAGATATTGGCCACATAAACTACACTGCAAAATCTGAGCTCGATATCTTAAAAATTGTTCAATATTTTTTTTTTGCGGGGGCGGGGCGGTGGGGCGTGGCCAAAATTTGAAACAAACTTGATCTGCCTACAGACAATACTAGCTTACGTATAACATTTGGTTGCTCTAGCTCTTCTAGTCTCTGAGATCTAGGTGTTCATACAGACGGACGGACGGACAGACGGACATGGCTATATCGACTCGGCTGTTGATGCTGATGAAGAATATATATACTTTATGATATCGGAGATGCTTCCCTTTTTACTCTACGAGTAACGGGTATAAATAGAGGAAAGTTCACTTCGGCTCGGTCAAAGTTTGTATACCCTTGCAGCACTTTTTTCTAACTAATTTGACTAAAGTTTTGCTCACAAAGACTATTTTTCTGACTCTACTTCTGTAAGAAAGCTTTGCTATATAGATGTCCGATTTCGACCAAATTTCATGGAATCATGGGAAAGCATAGGAAACTAAATAATACAAAGTTGGAAGTCGTTTTCTTTGAAAACAAAAAAGTTTTTCTCACTAAAACTAGTTTCCAGACCGATCATTCCTATGGCAGCAATATCCTATAGTAATCCGATTTTGACAAACATATGAAGCACTGTGTGAAAGCTTATAAAATAAATATAAGCCAATTTTAAAGTGGTTTACATTGAAAACAAAAAAGTTTTTCTTACCAGAACTATTTTTCTAACCTTGCTTTTCTATGGCAGCTATACTATAGAGATGTCCAATTTTGACGAAATTTAACAGAATTATGAAGAAGCATTAAAAACTAGTAAATACGGAGTTTGGAGACATTTGCATAAAAAACAAAAAAGTTTTTCTCACTAGAACTAGTTTTCGACCGATCGTTCCTATGGCAGCTATATGTTATAGTCATCCGATCTGGCCGGTTCCGACAAATGTGCAGCGTATTTGGACCAGAAAACTTCGTGCAAAGTTTGGTGGCGATAGCTTTAAAACTGACGGAGGAGATACCATAGAAACAGACGGATAGATGGACAGACGGACATGGCCATATCGATTCAGCTCGTCATGCTGATCAAGAATATATATACTTTATGTGTTTGGAAATGCTTCCTTCTAAGCGTTACAAACATCTGGACAATTTCAATATACCCTCAGCAAGGGTATAAAAATACGATACTGGCTTTAGTTTCATATTGAGACGTGTAACAAATGGATATTGATACCAAGTTTTTTGGGTGTAGTTTTACACTTATATATTAAATAAATCAGGAAAAACCACTCGAAAATAAGTACTGGTTCGGTTCAGTGGTTCAGAAAGTTTCTAAACTGCCGGTTCGGTTCATTACTTGATTTTTGGAGCTTACTGAACCGCGGTTTTGGTTCGGTTCAGTGGTTCACAAAGGCACATTATGAAATATTATGATTTTTTGTAGTAATGTGACTTTCGAAAACTTTTGAAATTGAATACCTATAATCCATTTTAATATCTTTAAAATCCTTAGAAGAATGTCCAAAGTTTATTATGTCGGATTTCCGGGATTCGTCTATAAGTTCCTAGAGGAATGCCCTTTCAAAAGAGAGAATGTCAGCTAGAAAAGAATATGTACCATGCATCTTACCTACCCTATTTATCTTATAATATGAGAAAAAACGTCTGTCCAATATTGAATTAAGGTAAGGAATTACCACAAGAAATTTTAGATATTGCCTACTAGAGAAAAATACAGATTGATGACAGGTATATGATTAGTTCGGCGGCATCGCTAAATATTTAGAGGGTCGATTGAAATGTATGAAAATTTTCTTAGGGAAACGATTCAAATTCCCAAAACATCCCACTAAAACGCGTCAGAGAACTGAACCGAACCGAACCGTTTTTATTTGTTTTTTTTGGTTCGGTTCAGCATTTCTGAAAGAAAGTCGGTTCGGTTTGCGCTCTGGTTCGCCAGCTGTAATAAGCGGTTAGGTTCGGCTTAGAACCGGTTTGCATCCCTGAAATAAATCATTTTATAAGTCGGTGAAGAGCTACAATATTATACTCAGTACTGCTTAATCTTTGTGTTAAGTTGAGTGAATTTCTACCCTTCAAGATGGCGGCGGCTACTGCCACGCATAGTTGTGTAGTTTCCTTATAACTCGACTATCTTTGATACGATCTTTAACATTCTGTTGACGAATCGAATAATATGTGATGATTATTGAATATGTCTAGACTGTACGAACTGTGACAGATATGAGATTTTTCTAATATTGCCTAAAGTCTCCCTGTTGTCCAACAATGATGAACTTACTCACCTTTTTTTAATATCTCTTACCGATTAAGATTTTTGGAAAGCTCAAGGGCCAAGCCAGATACAGTGCTACACCTCTTATTGGTCAATAAAATTTTTTTGATTAATTTTTGGCAGAGTTTAAAGCAAAGTTTTTAGAGTTTCCGCCACGGGTGTGTCGTATTTTCAATAGTTTTGCTTTCCACATTTCTATATTCTACGATTTTTCTGAATGTTTACTCCGGAGGTAAAGTCTAAGTTGTTATTGGAGAACGAGGGAAAGTTACTTACATTTTATTTTATTTTATTTATAGTTAAAATCTGCATACAGAGTTTATATAGTATGCATGTTTAAATTCCCAAAAACAGCATTAAGCTTTTGTGTCTAATGTTTTAACTTTTATGAATTCTACTGGCTAGTCATAATCAGTGAGGGCTGGTGAGAAGATTCTATTTGCTGGTTGCCTCCGTCTAGTCTCATCATTGCTGCCCCCTTTTTCTGCTTCATGCTGCTTACTGACTTCTCTCGCATTCACACAGCGGCAGACTTTTGCTTTTTGTCGTAGATACTTTTTCTGGTATACAAAAACATGCAAAACTGGACCAAAAAAAAAACCGAAAAAACTTTTCTAACAACTCTCGAACGGCTCCTTTTCATTCAACATTAAATCAAAGAAGGACAAAAAAGTTTAAAGCAACATTTTTCTCTGTGTGCGTGCTTAAAGCTCATAATTATCACACTTTGCACATGAAGTAGACGTGTTTTTGTATTTTTTTAATGAAAATTTATATCCCTAGCTGTAGCTAATTGCACACTTTGTTGTTATAATGTGGAAATTTATTGTTGCGGTGCATGTTTTTGCTTGGGCGGGCCAAAATACTTGTTGTTGTGTTTTAAAAAACAGTGTCCATAAATTCTTTCAACAAAAATGCGTTATTAACAAATGGAATTATTTATTTATAAATAGCCAGATAAATAAAAGTTTTGCATAAAATCGACCCAGCTGCAATGGCTTTAATATTTCATAAGTTTATTTAGCATGAAAAAGGACCAAAAATCAGGAATTAATGTAGTGCCTATTGCAAATGTGTAATGATGTTACATTCGTTTATTTATGACTAATTAATTAAACTTATATAATCGGGGTCTCAAATTAATTTTCTCATGTTGACCTGTTCGAAAATATCAAACTATAAGAAACAGAGAACAAAATCTATTAAGCTGTGAATCGTTTATATTTCAATTAAACTTGGCTCCTTTCCATATGTATTAAAACTTTTACAAATTAAACTCTTAATTAACCAACATTTTTTTTGGAATTGAATTTTTCAAATTAGCAATAAGTAAGGAAAGAGGCTTATGCTGCTGCCAGTTTTTAAAAATCCCTAGCTCATTTAACCTTTCCCCCCACATTGCCAGACTCAACTTTTGCTCATTAACTCGTTTAGCTGCCGGTCTCTCTTACCCTCTCGACTCGATCTCCCTTTTTCCTGAACCGCAAACGTCACATGCAAATTCAGGTTTTCTTGCAAGCGAAAGGTAGCAGGAGAGCGAAAGATTTTTATGCATAACTTTTAATGTTGCTCATTGTTGGTGGAGACTTATAGGAGAAGGGAGGGGGAGACATATACTTATGCCGCCATGGGCAATGAGTTGCTGCTGTCTCTGTATGTGTGTGTATTTGCATTTTGTGCCATTTTATTTTATTTTCATTTGCAATTTTCTTTTGCATTTGCTGTCGGCGATGATAAAGAGAACTACCTAGTCGTGACTTTTCCAAGATACCGTCTCACGAGGAAATGCTAGAGAAACAGTATGGAGTAAGAGAGTCTCTTTACATCTCTAATTACACGCTCGTTTTTTGCCTTTAGCTCGAGTTACTTGATGCGTAACAGGCAGAAGGAAGCATCTCATAGATGTCATAGACTAGAACAGGTAGTGCTACTTAATTTTTAATGTAGTGTCCTACTGTCTGAGCGCAGATCAAGATTTTTTAAATTAGAAGCAGCCTCCTCCCGCCATCGAAATAAAAAACGAGAGTCCGAAGCTTCGCTCAAATCATTCCAAACGGACGGAGAACAAGTTGTTCCCGTACATTTTTGAGTCGAGCCGAAAATACATTAACGATTTACCACTTTTTGTATGCCTGAAATGATTAAGTTTATCCTGTGGTAATCTCATATTGATTAAAGAAGTTAAAAATTGAATACAATAAAGATTAAATTAATAAAAGAAAATAAACGGTAAGTCAAGATTGAATTTTTAAGCTCATGACGGTCTTCCTCCACGTATAAAAACATGGAATTTATATCGCAGTTTTTCTTTTTAGTATAACCTTGTTTTTGCCGAAGTTTTAGTAGACTTGAAATCGACCGACCGGATATCGTCATCCGTCATCATATTTCAGAAAATAAAGTAGGAAAGTCAGTCGAACCGGACTATAATACTCTGAATTATGCTCCGGACACTTTAAGCAGGGCTGCAAGCCCAAAAATTTCGTGGGTCTCCGGCTTGCGGGTTCGAACGCAAAATTTACCAATGGTCCAGGTTCAGAATTTTAAGGTTCAAGGTTTTTGGCCCAAGTTTTGGTTCGAACCTTGGTTCAGCCAAGCTTTATACATGTACATATAGTAATCGACCTAAAACCGACATAAACTGTTAGGGAATTGTCTCGATTTTGGGTTGGGATGGGATTTCACAATACTTTATAGAAATAGAAACACTTTCATACAGCTCATGACCATCAAAGCAATGACAATGTGTTTTTACTTATATAAAGTATTGTGACGAAATAAAAATTTCGAAGTTCAGGATACAGCCCTTAAAGTAAAATGCAATTTCGTAGTTCACATAAGAAAAGTGTTTCCACAGTAATGTGGATAATTCTATTAGGATAACAGAAGAAGTCACTGGGAAATAGTTCAAATCTATAATTGTTGTTGAACCGAACCGAAATTTTGGGTTCGGAACGGGTTCAGGTTCAGCTTTAATACCGTAAGAGGTTCGGTTCAAGGTTCTGTTCACAGTAATCTGAAGCTCGCAATTCCGGGTTCGAACCGGTTCGGTTCAAAACCGGTTTGCAGCTCTGATTTTAAGGCGAATTTCTAAAAAATAGAAAACAAAGCTTTATCAACAACTTCAACAACCGTGTAAATCCAGTCTAAGTTGTTTCTTACCTAGCGTAATTTTGGCTTCGCTTCTAAGCAAGTGACTCAAGTATACTCCATCCTACTACCACATTCATAAAACACACCATGTGTGCCAAAAGTATATTTCTTTTACACCCCTTTTGAGAGCCCTGACCATTAACTCCAATTTTTTTTTGTTACCTACCCAAAAGTAATTAAATCCATGGTGCACGCTTTCCCTCCATTTACATCAATATACCAAGTGCAGGAGGTGGTGCATGTCCCTGGCTTTCGGAGTGTGCTTTTAATTTCCATATTACGTGCGGTCATAGAATTTATCATTGTGGAACCAACAAACATTTGGGTAGCTCCTCTCCACCGCACACATACGCAAAAGTTAAGCTAAATTAATTGCATAATTCACAAAACAAATTGGCAAAATGCAAACCGAATACCAAACAATGAGCGGAATACTAACAAAGATTGGAGGTTTTTGGGGATAGATTATTGTAGTTGTACTTGTTGTTGGCGCTCTGGTGTCCACAAATATTTATAGAAAATAACTAGAATACTTCTAATTGCATATTTGGTGTTCATTAGGGTCATCAATGAAAGAGCTCCACACACAAGCGTTCGTTATGTGGCCATTTGAAGCATAAATTATGTGTGAATTGTTGGCAATGGGGAGGGGTGAGGGGAAGAGAATGCTTTTTAAATCGTTAACACACAATACAGGCAGAAATTTAATGAAAAGTTCAAATATCAGATTAATATTTTGTTCTCTCTTTTTATTTTCGACGAGGGTCACTTGAACTCGAAAACTACGGTCAAAAATACATCAAGCTGAGAATGAAATGAGAAAATGCCCAGAAATCACTATGAACGAATTCTAAAATACTCTCATAAAGTTCGAATTTCAATCTAACTAAAAGTACTTTGCATTTGAGAAGGAAGTGGACATTGTTGCCTGGTGTTATTCATAAGTCAAATTTAAAGTACATAATAAATAAAGAAAAATAACAGAATAAAACACACTTTTGAACTCACATTGCTTTAAATTAATTTACAAATCCGCTTTGCCTAGAGATTGACGTTTCGGCATCGTTAAAATATTTATAGTAATTGAATTTAAAGCCCCAAAGAGCCAGATCGAGTTTCTTTCAATCTCTCATCTTCTGTGCTTTTAATTTTCGCTTTAGAGAAAGATACCCAGCTTAACGCCGAATCCAAACATCAGTTTCTGATGCTTTTTCATATTTAGTTGCTCCTTTACAGTTAGTGAAGTCGTCTGGGATTGTTAGTTTTACAAATAAATCAACCTTTTCAATAGATTTTCAGAGGCGAGAACGAACCAGCAGGGACACACACTACCCGCTGTACCACACCGGAATTGTTCACTTAGCCACAATTAAGGTTCATTAATACTATTTCAGCCACAGCTTAAAATCTATTCCCAAAGTAATGAACATTTTGTAACATGAGAAACAACTAGAATGAATAATTATGTTCTTTAACTTTAAAAGGTTTTAGTAAAAAGGGATTTAAAATTCGAACTCTATGTTTGAAATCTCAAAGCATCTGACACAATGAATCATCATTAAAAACTTATTTTACTAGCTGCAAACTCCGCGTTGCCCTAGCGTCACACTTTGCAGTGTAAAAATATGATTGTTATGGAAGCGTTTAAAAGTAAGTTTCAAGTGGATGCTAATTAATATTGTCAGTCTCACGTCAGGAATATATCAAACTACACGTTTCCAGCCCATGCACTAAGTTTCCAGCTTATTGCTCAAATAAATTCACATAGCACCGGACAACAAAATTAGACTTTTATTGGCGTTTCTTAATTATTTTCGTGTACTTAAGACGAATCTGTTGTTGGATTGGTTCACCACGACTAGACTTAGAGTAATTTGAGCTTAAAGTTGTTTAAAGTGACTTTTTTGACAAGTTTAATGGAGAATCTATACCACTGTTTTACCTCTCTTTGATAATATCGTAAATTATTGCATTTTAGCTTTAAAACAAACTATTTCAAAGAATTTTAGGTTTTTTTTAAGCAAAGATATACCATTTTGAATACATGTTCATTAAATTGGAAAGATTTCTACTGCCCAAAAATATGCAATGCAACATCATTGAATTGTAACCATATAAAAATGTTTAACAGTATCCATTGCATATTTGTAGGTGGCACAAAATATGGTCATTTCGAACAAGCGTACTTTAAAATATATATCTTCGCTTTAAAAAATCGCAGAAATATTTAAAACAATTGTATTTAACGCTAAAAATAGTACTTTACGATTGTAATAAAGTGAGCCAAAACAGACAAAACTGTTCGACCTGAAAACGAGCCTAAAAATGGTCAAGCTAAAGACCAATTTTCAATCGAAAGGTGTAGATCTTATCCACTTTCTAAAGTGATGCATCAAACTTATTATTACCAACCTACAGACTAAATATCTAAATGAATACCTTCTGAAAAAAGGCTCTGAGAAGGATTTGAACCAGTTTGAAACAGGTTCTGCAGTAATGCCTCGAAGTCTGTAATATCAACCTATATACCTAATTTCAAGCTCGTAGTCTAAATAACTTCTGAACCGTTCTTGAACGCTTTTGAACCTGCCAACATAACTAGCATAAGTAACTTCTGAAACGTTCTTAATCGCTTTCGAATCGGCTTACAGACTGAAGACTTCAAAACTTTCCTTATCAACAAGAACATCTTGTTATAATTTCCTGAAGATCGGTTCAGCGGCTTTGACCCCCTTGAGGGAAACATATATTCTCAATAGGACAGGTCTAATTGTTCGAAAGAGAAAAAATAACAAAGCGTAAAGCAGAAACGAAATCTTCGGTAGGTTCTTGGAAATTTTTTCGAAGAAATCATAGGTCTTCGATAGGTCTTGGGTAGCGCCTAGTGATGTCGAAATTTGTGTATAGCTTTTTATTTCAATTAAAAAGTATTTTGACTTCTAAATCGAATTTGGAAAGCCTGATGCTTAAATATTCCTGAAAAGTGAAAAAAATCATCATAAAAACGATTTCATTATTTTTAATTTTATATCTTAATTGATTTTTTGCGGTAATTGACTTGTTGTTTTAACTCGAACCAAAGAGACTCTTCCTTTTAGAGAGCATCATTTGGTTGAGCAGAGTTTTTATACACATTTATGTATATAAATACAACTCAACCAGTAATCACTCTTGAATACTTTGCACTGACGTTGTGCGCATATTGAAATTTCGTTACAATGATATCCTCCAGCAGCTTAAAAAACAATGGCAAATTACTTTTTTAATGCTTGAGTTGAAGGTGGAATGAGTTCTTTGTGTTTGTCCTTGTTTTCTCTTACTGTGTGTGTTGTTTTTGTGCGTGTATATGTGAATTTGTGTGATTGACAAAAGATGTTGCTTGTTGCGGCCTGGTAAAAACATTGCTGATACTGATGATGCTGCTGGGTCTACCTGGTGAAATTCGATTAAGCTTTTTGGGGTTTAACTGATTGTTTGTTGCTGATGCTGCTGGCTGTTGATTGAAAAGTGGCAAAAACTGGGAGCAGTTGTTGAAGTTGAAGCAGACAATAACCAACATGTTTTTGTTAATCTGTTTGGGTGTGTCTGCCTGTTCGTTCCTTTTATTCTTTTGCGATTTAGTCTTTCAGCTTTGCCCACACAACACATTCTCTTTTTCGATCAGATTCTGTTTAGTATTTTCAAGGACAGGCGAATCTTGATGAGCAGACGAAAATGGTATTCGCTTCGCTGTGTCCAGGATCTAAATATTTTGTTCATGTATGAAATTACCAAAATTATTTCTCGCTGTAGTTGATCCATTGCTCTGACCGATATCTAGACTGATTTTGACTGCTTTAGGGTTGTGTTATTTCGATCAGCTGTTAAAACATATAAATTAATGTGCAAGCATCCACTTAGGTAAACATATAAATAAAAGAAAGGCAGCAATTCTCCACACGCTCTTATCCAAGTCGTAATTTATCGAAATGAAGAATACCAGTTTTATTGCCATTCCCTTCAGTTCGGCTCAGACCTGAATCATAGCTGAATCAGCCCTGAATTGGAACGGCTGGTCATGAATTCAGGCCTGAACTTATATGAGTTTCAGCCTTGAACTTAACATAGGCATGTCCTACTGCGTCATGATCTCTGCTGATTTTTCAGGGCTGAACTCATGGGTGAGTTTCATGGGAAGTACTAAACATGCCTGAATTCAGGCATGAAATTCAGCTTTTCATACCTTTCCGGTCTGAATCAGTCCTGAAAAATTCAGTACTGAAACGTATAACTGTAGGGTTACTTAACATTGAATGGAATCAAGTTTTAAACTTTGCTTTTAAGATGTGAGTAAATTAAACAAATTTTTATACCCGTTACTCGTAGAGTAAAAAGGGTATACTAAAGTCGTGCAAATGTATGTAACAGGCAGAAGGAAGCATCTCCGATATCATAAAGTATATATATTCTTCATCAGAATCAACAGCCGAGTCGATATAGCCATGTCCGTCTGTCCGTCCGTCCGTCCGTCCGTCCGTCCGTCCGTCCGTCCGTCCGTCTGTATGAACACCTAGATCTCAGAGACTAGAAGAGCTAGAGCAACCAAATTTTATACGTAAGCTAGTATTGTCTTTAGGCAGATCAAGTTTGTTTCAAATTTCGGCCACGCCCTCTCCCGCCCCCGCAATAAAAAATATTGAATAACTCCCACAATTTTTAAGATATCGAGATCAGATTTTGCAGTGTAGTCTATGTGGCCAATATCTACAATCTCACAAATTTTCAAAAGGATCGGATAATAAATGGCCGAGTTAAAAAAATGTTGCATACTTATCCGAGCTGAGCTGAGTAACGGGTATTTCGAAGTCGGGCAGGGCCGACTTTAACTTAC